>JAVJIF010013469.1:0-85311 GCA_038442645.1 Agave tequilana
CGTATTCAGATTTCGGTCGTATTTTTTCGATTTGTTTCCTGTATTTATTCTGTATTATGAATTCCTTTTATGACTGTTTTGTCTTGGATTTGGATTCGTGGATTCGGAGTCAGCCCTAGTCTGAAACGAAGGCCCGATCCTAGAGTATTGCTCGATTTAGACATTCTGATAATTAGAATTGACCGATTTAGTTTTAAATATCATTTTCCATTATTATATATTTTCTATGATTTTCTAGATTTTTCTGGAATTAAAATGAAAGTCTTCAAAACCGGTGTCGGCCAGTGCCGCTGACCGATTCCTGGATTTTTAATTCTCAACGGTTTGGAATTTCTAAATGATTCTTTAGACATTATTCCTTAGAATCATATTTTCTACTACATTCTTTTCTGAGGATTTTATGATTTTATGAAAATTCCAACGGAGTCGGTAGATCACTGATTCCGGGATTTTTAATTTAAAACTATATAGTATTTCTTCGAACGGATTTCACTATTGGTCTTCATATATTATTCTTGATTTTTGGTAAAATTTTCAGATCATACAGAGATACTTGAATTTCGGGCTTTTTTCCAATTTTTGCAATTCCATTTTCCACCTTGTCATGCCACCTCATTTCCCACTCACATTGCACCTAACCCACTCACTCTCTCTCCTTCCCATGGCCGGCCAAGTGGCCACCCTAGGGACACCTCATCCCTCCCCATTTCACAAAGCCCCTTGCATTTTATCCTATTTCAATCTCCTTTACTAAATCCCCAACCTATATAATCCTTTCATTTGCAAATCACCCTTTTTCTCTTCCACTTCAACAAGAGAGCTCCTCCAAAATCCCTCTTCTTCAACCCAAAACCCTAGCTTCAAGGATCCATCTCAAGACTTCAAGAACCCAACAAGGGCTTCATCTTCAACCACCACCACTTCTCCAACCTAGCTTCATCTTCTTCTTCCTTCATCACCATGGAAACCACCACCACAAGGTCAACAACACCAAAAGACTCCACCTTTCCTTTCATCATCAACCTCCATCACTTGGTGCCTTTTGGTGAGTAATTTCATCACCAAGACTTGGTTAGTTCTTAGCATGCTTAAGTTCACATATCATGTTCAATTATGCCATCAAAATCATATTTTAGCCATCAAACACAAACCCTAGAAAACCTGTTCTGTATGCTATTTCCAGTCGATTAGTCGACTTGACCTAGAACCTAGTCGACTAGAAACCCTTAGCTGAAACTTAACCTTTTCTGGAAACACAGTATTAGTCGACTTACCCATTTTCCTAGTCGACTAGCTCGACTATTAGTCGACTACTATTCTACCCTAGTCGACTAACCTTGCTTGAAACCAGAAACCTTAACTCTCGGCCCTAGTCGACTTGACTATATTATTAGTCGACTATAGACTATTAGTCGACTACCCATTCTTCCTTAGTCGACTAATTTATCCTGAGACAGAAACCCCAACTCTCTGTATCTCAGACTTAGTCGACTTAAGTATCTGTTAGTCGACTTGACCCTCCTATTAGTCGACTACCCCTTCTAATCTAGTCGACTGACTTTCCCTGAAACAGAAACCCAAACTCTCTGGAACCCAGTTCTAGTCGACTATACCAGACTGTTAGTCGACTAATTCCACTATTAGTCGACTACTCTTCCATCTAGTCGACTAACCTTGCCTACCTGTCTTAGTTGATTTCTTTCTTGAATATGAACCTTACCCTTTAGACTTACATCACATATAGGTTCACTTGACTTGTCACTTGACAAACATCATCTACCCTACCTTCTTTCTCACTCCACATTTTATATCACAGGTTATGGCGCATCCCAGGCTTCCGTGAATTTCGGATATTTCGGTATATTGGTGACTCAGGCGAGTGTTCTCACTCGCTACCCTCTTACTACTTATTTCATTGATTATGCGCATGTTCTCGCTTTAGCTTTCATGTATTTTATTTCATGTTCTATATCTTTATTGCTTTACGCTATGCGTGGCCGACCCTTCGTGGTCGTTGGACTTGTTGGACTTTGGGTCCACTTTTTTTATTACCACTTGGCATTACTTTAGACCTGTTAGTTATGTGCTACCATTTGGCATATGTATATCACCTGACCATCTAGTGTGTTATTACCTGACCACCTGCCATGCTACTATTTGACAAGACCCTATTGGTATGACCTGACTTACCCAGACTATTATCAATCTCTTGACATAACTTGCCACCTGATTACTATCAATCTCTTATATGCTTGGTTGCTTGTTAATTATCACCATCCTGTCATGCTATCACTTTACACCCAGCATGATATACTTGACTTGTGATTATCATTCTTACGGGAACTTGACTTATTATCCTGTATCATGATCAGTGACTTGTTTTCCTGCTTTACATGCAGTGACCTGACTATGTTTATACTTATGTACTCCTGATTCCTGATCATGTTCTATTTCCTGTTTTTCCCGTAAAGTGATAATTAAACTATTGAATCCTAAAATGGACCAACTTGTATTGGGTCGGGGGAAACATGCGGATATCGATATGTGTTCGTGTTTACAGTGGCATTAGGTTGTGCACTATATATCCGGTCTTACCTGTGGTACTCCAGGGGACCGAGGGGAGTGCTTTCTCCCTTTCCTGTTTACTGTCATGACAAGGGCATACATAAGTCCCTCCTGTTTAGCTTGCGGCAGGTTCCGTCTTCAAGCAACGGAACAATCCTGGGCCGTGGTCCCGGGTATGCACGGGACCCACTGTAAACATAGTTCGTTGATACAACCGCTGTTTCCAATAACAACCTCGACTTGCTTATATATGGATGTATGTGAGTTGGCCGTACACCGAGACACATACCGAGATATATGGGTTAGACGAGTATAATAAAGTGTCATAATAACCGGCTCTTTAAGTTGTAAGTAGAGGTATGTGGAATGGGACGCATACAAAGCCTGCAACTTAAACGGCTATGAATCTGTGATGTGCCTTACCGTATTTGATTCTTCGGGACTTTATATCGGATTTCCTGTTTTATGAGTATTATGTTATAACTACCTGGTAGCTCGGATTGGTTTTATTCGGATTTCCTGTTTTATAATTATCCTGCCATATCTATTCATACCTGCTCTAACCTATCTGCCTCCTGAGTATTTCCTACTTGATATCACTTGATATATGCATTATTGTGCTCACCCTGCTTCACCACTTGGTTTTGCTTCTACACTCACCTGGGGAGTATCATTTGACTCCCTGGATTCTCACGTCCAGGTCCTGGAGCCCGGAGTGTGTGGATTTCTCCCTTTGCTGATCAGAGTAGCGCAGCGGTAGCGTGACCTCCAGCCGACCGTCCTGAGCCACATCCTTCCAGGCCCCCTGTGAGTCTCTCGAGTTTTCCTTTTTAAACTCGTGAGTACCTTTATGCTGTTTTACTCTTGTACATCTGCTTGTATTCCCGCATTTGCGCATATTAGTGATATGATATTCATGTAATATTGTAATCACTCTGGTGGTAACTCTGTAATTGGATATATGTGTTGGAATGTATAATGCACCATTTGCTTCCGTACTCTGATTCTTGTCTGTACTGATGCTTAGCGTATATACGGGAAGGTAATTCGGACTTACGTATATACGTTGCAGTGACGTCCCCGTATAGCCGGGATCGGGGCGTTACAGGTTGGTATCAGAGCCTAGGCTCTAACCTCCTCAGTACGTCCAGAAGGCAAATCAATGGTAAAGAGATTTGCAACTGGAATACATGAGTCTTGGTTATACATTCCAACTGCAAGTGCAGAGTTATCTATTTCTTGACTATCTTTCCTTTGATTTCAAATCCTTCTTGACTATCTTTCCTTTGATTCCTAGTCTCTCCTATCCTTTCCCTGTTTTGGTTTTATGTTTTGGTTTTATGAAGCCTTATACTATTTTAAGATATGACTAGACTAGAGAGGTAGTGGCTGGTTCAGAAGGAAGCTATTATGTGATCTCTTCGGCCAATTCTATGAAGCTTGGTATTCTCCAGATCGATCTTGATCTGGCTATCTTTCAGAGGACAGCAGTCGGATTCTTAATTATCGGTCTTCTTTATTATGCTCAGGATTTTCGGGGTTTTCTTTATTACACAGCCACGACATCATCAGTATTCATTTATTTCACAGCCACGACATCATCAGTATTATTCAGCATTATTCTAAAGATTTATTACACAGCCACGACATCTTCAGCGGAAATGCAGAGTATGATTATTATTCAGTTGACTTGAGAGCCCTACCTATAGTGCTTCATATCTTAATTAGTATAAATTCCAGCCTTTGTCCCCTTTGTATTCAATTTGCCCCTTAACGAAATTGCGAGGACGCAATTTTTGTAAGGTGGGTGGATTGTAATACCCCGTTTCCGGAATACGTACTTAGTTGCGTATTCAGATTTTCGGTCGTATTTTTTGATTTGTTTCCTGTATTTATTCTGTATTATGAATTCCTTTTATGACTGTTTTGTCTTGGATTTGGATTCGTGGATTCGGAGTCAGCCCTAGTCTGAACCGAAGGCCCGATCCTAGAGTATTGCTCGATTTAGACATTCTGATAATTAGAATTGACCGATTTTAGTTTTAAATATCATTTTCCATTATTATATATTTTCTATGATTTTCTAGATTTTCTGGAATTAAAATGAAAGTCTTCAAAACCGGTGTCGGCCAGTGCCGCTGACCGATTCCTGGATTTTAATTCTCAAACGGTTTGGAATTTCTAAATGATTCTTTAGACATTATTCCTTAGAATCATATTTCTACCTACATTCTTTTTCTGAGGATTTTATGATTTTATGAAAATTCCAACGGAGTCGGTAGATCACTGATTCCGGGATTTTTAATTTTAAAACTATACAGTATTTCTTTGAACGGATTTCACTATTGGTCTTCATATATTATTCTTGATTTTGGTAAAATTTTCAGATCATACAGAGATACTTGAATTTCGGGCTTTTTTTTCAATTTTTGCAATTCCATTTTCCACCTTGTCATGCCACCTCATTTCCCACTCACATTGCACCTAACCCCACTCACTCTCTCTCCTTCCCATGGCCGGCCAAGTGGCAACCCTAGGGACACCTCATCCCTCCCCATTTGCACAAAGCCCCCTTGCATTTATCCTATTTCAATCTCCTTTACTAAATCCCCAACCTATATAATCCTTTTCATTTGCAAATCACCCTTTTTCTCTTCCACTTCAACAAGAGAGCTCCTCCAAAATCCCCTCTTCTTCAACCCAAAACCCTAGCTTCAAGGATCCATCTCAAGACTTCAAGAACCCAACAAGGGCTTCATCTTCAACCACCACCACTTCTCCAACCTAGCTTCATCTTCTTCTTCCTTCATCACCATGGAAACCACCACCACAAGGTCAACAACACCAAAAGACTCCACCTTTCCTTTCATCATCAACCTCCATCACTTGGTGCCTTTTGGTGAGTAATTTTCATCACCAAGACTTGGTTAGTTCTTAGCATGCTTAAGTTCACATATCATGTTCAATTATGCCATCAAAATCATATTTTTAGCCATCAAACACAAACCCTAGAAAACCTGTTCTGTATGCTGTTTCCAGTCGATTAGTCGACTTGACCTAGAACCTAGTCGACTAGAAACCCTTAGCTGAAACTTAACCTTTTCTGGAAACACAGTATTAGTCGACTTACCCATTTTCCTAGTCGACTAGCTCGACTATTAGTCGACTACTATTCTACCCTAGTCGACTAACTTGCTTGAAACCAGAAACCTTAACTCTCGGCCCTAGTCGACTTGACTATATTATTAGTATATACTAGTCGACTATAGTATAGTCGACTACCCATTCTTCCCTAGTCGACTAATTTATCCTGAGACAGAAACCCCAACTCTCTGTATCTCAGACTTAGTCGACTTAAGTATCTGTTAGTCGACTTGACCCTCCTATTAGTCGACTACCCCTTCTAATCTAGTCGACTGACTTTCCCTGAAACAGAAACCCAAACTCTCTGGAACCCAGTTCTAGTCGACTATACCAGACTGTTAGTCGACTAATTCCACTATTAGTCGACTACTCTTCCATCCTAGTCGACTAACCTTGCCTACCTGTCTTAGTTGATTTCTTTCTTGAATATGAACCTTACCCTTAGACTTACATCACATATAGGTTCACTTGACTTGTCACTTGACAAACATCATCTACCCTACCTTCTTTCTCACTCCACATTTTATATCACAGGTTATGGCGCATCCCAGGCTTCCGTGAATTTCGGATATTTCGGTATATTGGTGACTCAGGCGAGTGTTCTCACTCGCTACCCTCTTACTACTTATTTCATTGATTATGCGCATGTTCTCGCTTTAGCTTTCATGTATTTTATTTCATGTTCTATATCTTTTATTGCTTTACGCTATGCGTGGCCGACCCTTCGTGGTCGTTGGACTTGTTGGACTTTGGGTCCTTACTTTTATATTACCACTTGGCATTACTTTAGACCTGTTAGTTATGTGCTACCATTTGGCATATGTATATCACCTGACCATCTAGTGTGTTATTACCTGACCACCTGCCATGCTACTATTTGGCAAGACCCTATTGGTATGACCTGACTTACCCAGACTATTATCAATCTCTTGACATAACTTGCCACCTGATTACTATCAATCTCTTATATGCTTGGTTGCTTGTTAATTATCACCATCCTGTCATGCTATCACTTTACACCCAGCATGATATACTTGACTTGTGATTATCATTCTTACGGGAACTTGACTTATTATCCTGTATCATGATCAGTGACTTGTTTTCCTGCTTTACATGCAGTGACCTGACTATGTTATACTTATGTACTCCTGATTCCTGATCATGTCTATTTCCTGTTTTTCCCGTAAAGTGATAATTAAACTATTGAATCCTAAAATGGACCAACTTGTATTGGGTCGGGGGAAACATGCGGATATCGATATGTGTTCGTGTTTACAGTGGCATTAGGTTGTGCACTATATATCCGGTCTTACCTGTGGTACTCCAGGGGACCGAGGGGAGTGCTTTCTCCCTTTCCTGTTTACTGTCATGACAAGGGCATACATAAGTCCCTCCTGTTTAGCCTTGCGGCAGGTTCCGTCTTCAAGCAACGGAACAATCCTGGGCCGTGGTCCCGGGTATGCACGGGACCCACTGTAAACATAGTTCGTTGATACAACCGCTGTTTCCAATAACAACCTCGACTTGCTTATATATGGATGTATGTGAGTTGGCCGTACACCGAGACACATACCGAGATATATGGGTTAGACGAGTATAATAAAGTGTCATAATAACCGGCTCTTTAAGTTGTAAGTAGAGGTATGTGGAATGGGACGCATACCAAAGCCTGCAACTTAAACGGCTATGAATCTGTGATGTGCCTTACCGTATTTGATTCTTCGGGACTTTATATCGGATTCCTGTTTTATGAGTATTATGTTATAACTACCTGGTAGCTCGGATTGGTTTTATTCGGATTTCCTGTTTTATAATTATCCTGCCATATCTATTCATACCTGCTCTAACCTATCTGCCTCCTGAGTATTTCCTACTTGATATCACTTGATATATGCATTATTGTGCTCACCCTGCTTCACCACTTGGTTTTGCTTCTACACTCGCCTGGGGAGTATCATTTGACTCCCCTGGATTCTCACGTCCAGGTCCTGGAGCCCGGAGTGTGTGGATTTCTCCCTTTGCTGATCAGAGAGTAGCGCAGCGGTAGCGTGGACCTCCAGCCGACCGTCCTGAGCCACATCCTTCCAGGCCCCCTGTGAGTCTCTCGAGTTTTCCTTTTTAAACTCGTGAGTACCTTTATGCTGTTTTACTCTTGTACATCTGCTTGTATTCCCGCATTTGCGCATATTAGTGATATGATATTCATGTAATATTGTAATCACTCTGGTGGTAACTCTGTAATTGGATATATGTGTTGGAATGTATAATGCACCATTTGCTTCCGTACTCTGATTCTTGTCTGTACTGATGCTTAGCGTATATACGGGAAGGTAATTCGGACTTACGTATATACGTTGCAGTGACGTCCCCGTATAGCCGGGATCGGGGCGTTACATAGCAGCCCTACAAAAGGACAGTTAATAGTGAACTCTTCCTTACCGCGGAAACGCGGCTAAAGCCGAGCAAACGCGGCAATTCAGAGGGTATTTGGTCTCTGTTTTCTGGAACAGAGGCCAAGACCACTTATATGTTTCTGCAATCCTTTTTTCCTGCTTGCTTGCCCTATAACCTGCAACAGAGAAGAAAATTCGTTTTAGTTCTAAAAATTCAATAAAAATCAGATTTTAATAAAAATCGTTACCCTCCCCGGTAACGGCGCCAAAATTTGATTGAAGCTTGAACCTGCATACAAAATACAAAATTTTAGAACTTTAAAATAAAGAGTGCAAGTGCTTAATTCGACCGCGATAGCAAGTGGCTATGTGGGTCGTGATCCACAAGAAGGGTTAGCGATAGAAGCGTTCAAGGTTTGTATTGAAATCTTTGTGAAGAAAAACGAAGGTTTTCTTTATTTTAAGAAATGAAAATGAAAAAGAGAGTTAGGTTAAAGTTAAAAAGAAAGCGATAGATGAGAAGGTGGAGAAAATCCGAAAATGACTATGTACAAAGAAAATGAAAGAGTGAAAGAGATTTGGAAGATGTCGAGTTGGTGATCTAAACTAAGAAAGAAAAGAAAGAAGATTAAAGAAGTACTCACCTAGTTTGGTTGATGACTTACCTGGAACCCTTGCATGTTCTACCTTGCTTCTGAGGCTTTCAACGTATAAGCTATAGGATCGAGCTCAGTCCCTATTCACATTATATCATCAAGATGAACAAGAATGAAGTGATACAGATCTTGAGGTGGAGAACGTCATCATGAATAATCGTTGGCACTCACGAAAACATTGTTATACTTATGCTTCTAGATTCACTTGCATTCTCATCAAAACCAAAAGAGGTAAAGTAGAAAGAAGAAGAAGAAAATGAAAGTAAAGAAGAACATAAAAAAAATATTACTTTTTATTGCTTGAAACGATGGAAGAAAGGAGGAGGGTACATCGGTGTCACTCTCAACATAAGCCTCTCTCTCTTACTTACATAAATCTTAATCTAACCTAAGCTTACATACAAATTTAAAATTACATAAAAAGAAAACAAAAACCTATACTACAAAGAATGAAAACTGGACTAAATCCTATCTCTGCATGGTTGTCCCATTTTCAGTGCAAATCCTGCCCTTTTATAGGTAAAACCCGTAAGGGGAGAATCCCGGGAAGATTGAGGGAGCAAACGCTCCCCCTAACTCCTTAACCAAAGCGCGAAATCGCGGCTTTGGCTGCGTTTCCGCGGCCAGGGTGTGGCCAGGTGGCCACACCCTGTTGGTGGGTCTCCCTGATTTTTCCTTCTGCATTTATCTTCAGTTGGTTTTCTCGTTTGAGTCCAGGATTGTGACGAAATGGCCTTTGATTCTTGGCTTTAACCGATCGATTCTGAGAGAATTCTTCTCAACCAGTTTTCAACCTTTTGATTTGGCCTTGATTCACTGAGCTCGAATTAATTCTGATTTAATTCAGAATTTGGTGGGCTTTTGGGCTCATTTCTCTTCATCTCCTTAAGGAATGGGCCTGCAAATAAATTAAGCATTTAATTAGGACAATGCAGATTTTATTCTATAATAAGTATGAAAATATGATACTAAATGTGCAACATTACCGACCAGTCAGTCTCGAGGAGTGTCTTCATTTGGTAATCTAGTCCGTCATAGAGAATTTGGCACTGTCGCCACTTCTTTATATCGTGATGAGGATATTGGGCTAATAAATCATTAAACCGTTCAAAGTACTTCCAAAATTGTTCACTTGATTCCTGCTTAAACTGAATGATATTTTTCTGATGAGGGCCGTTTTATGAATAGGATAGACTTTCTTAAGAAAGACTTTAACAAATTCATCCCATGTCGAGATAGAACTGGCAGGCAGATTGTATAGCCACTTCTTGGCTATATCCTTTAGCGCGAAGGGAATGAACCTTAATCTAACAACGTCTTCCCCTAGTTGGGGAATTCTCATCATCAAGCACATTTCTTTAAACTCACGAATGAAGAAATATGCGTCCTCAGATTCTAGGCCATGAAATCTCAGGAGTGTATTTATGAATTGTGGTTTAAGCTCAAAATTATTTCCAGCTGCTTCGGATAAAAGAATGCATGAAGGAAGTGAACTGCGATGGGGTAGAACTTGTCTTGGAGAGAAGTATTGTTAGCCATGATTGGACTTGTGTCAGGAAGTGGTGTTTGTGCAAGTGTAGAAGTCCTAACAAGTCTTGCTGAAATTGGGTCCCGATACCACTCTTGTATGCACAATCACAGACAACGTTCACCAAGCAATCAAGCGAAAAAGGAAAATAACAAATAAGAAAAAAAAAAGAAAAACAATCACAAGCTATCTAGGATATCTGGACCTAGACGACTCCTAACTGTGCGATGAACCGAAGAAGGTTATTGCTCGAGTCAGACCACAGTTAATCAGCCAGGTGGGGGCAAGATTGGTGGGAGGTATCCACGCAGAAGCGACGGGCCTAATTAAGCCAAACCACCAGCCTTCGGGGTTTCGCCCCTCAATCTCCAATCTTAGACTGATTTAATTGGAGTGTGAATCAAAAACAATTTCCAACCTCAACTGATCTCTTAACGAGTCTGGATTTCCCTAGGGGCCAACGTCTATCAATTTTTATTAAAAAGCTTAGGATTGTGAGTGCTTGGAATCTGGTTTTTAGGCCAAGGAAGGGTGATTAAATCCCCACCTTATCTTGTTATTGGGTGGTGCCCTTAAGATCACTTTGTGCAAGTGTACAAGATATGCAAACAAGATTCACTCAAAGCGATGTAAATCAACCAAGAGATGATTCTTATTCTAAATGCAATGCGAACTTACCTTGCTCCAGCACTCTTCAACAGTAAAGTAAATGAATCGAAAAGACACGTGCCTAAAATGCAAACGTCTAATCAATTTTTCAACTTTTTCAACAAATATTTTACTGTTGGTTTATTAGCAGGCTCCTGGTGATGGCATACAAGAAATAAAGTTTGCAGAAAATTTTAATTTTGCAATGCAAGCAGCCCTGCAAAAAAAACCAGTCAGTAATGAACTCCTTTTTGCCGCGGATCCGCGACCAGAGCCGAGGAAACGCGGCAATCCAGAGGGTACTTGGTCTCTGCTTTCTAGAATAGAGGCCCAAGACCACTTATATGTTACTGCAATCTTTTTTTCCTGCTTTCCCTGACCTGTAACCTGCAACAGAGAAGAAAAAAATCGTTTTAGTTCCAAAAATTCAATAAAAACCGTTACCCTCCCCAGCAACGGCGCCAAAAATTTGTTCAAAAGGATTAATTGTATTAAAAAAAGGGTTTAGAGTAAACCGTTGATGTCCATGTACCGATGATCAAGAACTTCGAATGTATATGCAGGTTTACTTTACTCCTTCCGAATCACCGTTCGTAGCATAAGCTAGGACGAGTCGTATCCGCAGGGAGGGTTAGCAATAGAAGCATTCAAGGTTTTTATATTGAAATTTTAGTGAAGAAAAATGAAGGTTCTTCTTTGTTTTAAGAAATGAAAAACAAAATGATGTGGAAAGTGAGTGAAAAATCTTGGGGGTTTTGTAAAGGAATGAAAGAAACGAGAATAAAGATGGAAGAAAAACGGAGATATTTGAAAAGAGAAAGTTTTCAGAAGAGAGGTTTTTAAAGTATGATAGAAAGAGAAGCCATGACTAACATTCTAATTTACTAACTTACTACTCTCGTTGGGTGATGCATGCCTCATATTGATTCATCGGCAATGGTGTGTCTTGCTTTGCCAAGTCCTTGTATTGTCCCATGTCGAAGGTGTTTCTCATCTAGGCTAGGCTAGTTGCCTCCTTGAATCATTGGCTCCCTAAATAGATTTTCAATAGTGGAATAAGGATAGTCACTCTTAAAGATGCTAAGAAAACATACAAGATTCATTAGTCCATCAAAGCTATAATAAAGCGAGCATGAAATAAGAAACTTGTACTGTAGTCATTAGCATAGTGAAGTGCTCCATCTTCATGTTCCATCAAGGCACTTGTTCTGAAGACAAGGCTCTAAGTGAGGCTCACATGAATAATATGGAGGGGGAACATAGAATTTGCAAAGAATAAAAAGCAACTCATCTTCATTGGGGGTAAGATAGACTTGTAATTTGTAAGACTAAAAAGAAGAAAGCATCCAATGAATCATATAAGTTAGCAATCACCCAAGAGTTAGTAGTTAGTAAAATTAAAAGTTAGTTAGTCATGTTAATGATTTAGCTAGACATGAAAATAAAGAACAAGCAACAGTTCATTGTAGAAATTAAATAGAAGAAAGTAAAAGTTTAAAGATAATAATGCACTAGAATAAGAAAAGATTACAAGATTAAAAGCTTGATCCTTGTATTGCGTTGTCACCGTCTCCAATTACAAAGATTGCTCACTCTCACTCTCTCTTTTCTGGATTCTAGAAGGAAAAAGAAAATTATATAAGAGACTAAAAGAAAACCTAAAGAAACCCTAATAATTTCCTTATAAACAATGCTCTTTTCTCCTCCCTAATTACAGAGGCCCTAGAGGTCTATTTATAGTCTTCATGAGAAGAGGCCATCCCACCTCAGCCTCCGGATCAAACGCTGAAGTAACGGCCAGAAGATTGCAGCGATCCCGCGGCATGTGTCGCGTTTCCGCGGCCGTATCTTGGCCGCTGCGTTAGCGAATTTTTGTGCCTTTCTATTGTATCTCATATCACCAGCTGGATCTTCTAGAAACTGAGAATACGCTTTGGATCTGTTCAGACCTAGGCTTTCCTCTTGTGGGCTTCTAAATGATTCTTTAATTCCTCAAAAAATCATAATTGTTAGGCCTCCTTCTCCATTAAACATTGGACCTGAAAAAGAGAGAAAAAAGTAATAAAAATCCAATATTTATTCAGATAAAGCATAGCATGGTGGTAGAAAATGATGCATAAATGACTCCAATCACCTGGGCTAGCTCTGGCCGAGTCTGGTCAGGCTAGACCCGGCTGGCCCCAGCCTGGTCAGGCCAGACCAGGGTCTGGTCCAGCCAGACCAGACCTAGTCCCGGTCTGGGTTTGTGCGCCAGGCTCGGGTTTGGATCTGTTTAACAGATTAAAACAGACCCGATCCAACCTGTTTAAAAAAAAAAGAAAAAAAGAAAAAGAAAAGAAAGAGAGAAAAGATAATCAGATAAAAAATATATTAATACATATATATATATATATATATATATATATATATATATATATATATATGTTTATAGAAAATTTACTGTAGAAATTTATTGTAGCATTTTACTGTAGCAGACGCAGGCCCAAACCCATTATTGTAGCAAACCCGTTACTGTAGCAAACAGACCCGTTAAGCTTTTTATTGATTTATAGCCTTTTTTAATTCAAAGAAAAATTCAAAACAAACTCAGAAAATTCCAGAAAATTCACAGAAAATTACAAACTGAATTTGGTACTCTGTAAAATTATTTTGAGAGTATTATTACTTAAAATAACATGAAAATAAATATTCTTTATAATCATTATTTAATGGTTGTTTATTTAAAAATTCCCAATAAATTTTAAATATTAGTAAAAAATTGTAAAATTCATAATCTAGTAATATGTAAATATTATACATTAATTTATTAGTTTATGCATGTATTTTTTATGAAAGTATTTTTTTAAATGGTTGCTAAAATTCAGAAATTGAATTATTTGAAAATATTAACCAACCAAAATTATAATAAATAGTAAAAGTTATATGCTCATTCAACTTATCACTGAATAAAAAACATGTCAAGTCACTAATTAATTCACGCAATATTTAGGCCGCGAATCCTACCCAGAGCCGGTTGCAGTTAAGGGAAATTAGGTTCCAATGACATTGACAAGTGTACACGATTCTCTCCTCGTTGACTTTCGTCTTGGTCTTAATTCTGCCTCTTAATTATAAATCGTGGTTATCATATTGCATGATCGTCAACACTATATGTGATCATATTTACGTATCAGCTTTTTCTTTTCAGATTATATGACTAATTATTTTATTCTTGATATTATTACCGATACCGTCTCATGATCATGTTTCATTACCTTACATATCATGTTTGCATCTTATTCCTGTACATACATGCATCCAACTTTAACTGACATTATTGCTTTTATTGATGATTCTGACACGAGAATCTGTAATGATTGATGGATAAAGATTATATATCGATTGATATTGTGATCCTGATATTACTAGAAATTAATCGAGAAAATTGACCTTTATAATTTTAGGAATTATTCGAGGATACTCATTGGATTATGGACATATGATCATGACCAATTTATTATGACCTTTGGATTACATAACACTGACATCACCTACACTACTTTGAATTTATCTATCATCACTTGTACTACTTTATATTTGTTATTGCCACTGTTTACATTGTCATGTGATCTTGATACACATTTTATTCACTATCTGTCACTGATATTCTTGGTACTGATTCCTAATCATGTAATACTGAGTAACACGCTATTTTGCATTTATATTGATTTATAAAATTAACCAAGCCATGGTTACTGGGGGATACTGTAGCATGAAAAATCCAGGGAGGTGTGCTTGGAAGGGCGACCCCTTGTGGGTTTGGATGCCACACGTGATCTTGTTATTTATGCTCATTCCTATTATTACACGTTACATGATACCTGAGTACAGTGAACTATTTCTCCCTGCTATCAGGACCCACTAACGCATCACTTGTTTGATATGCAGTTGTCCTATGGGATGGGGCACAGGATGGTTGATTAGTTAAGGTAATAAAACATGTAGACATATACACTTGCATCATATCCTGCATTGTATTCAGTGATCTAGTACCTAATATATATTTTCATGATACTGATATTTGAGACTCATCTAACATGCATTATATTGACTACATGATGTTCCCGAACCTACCATGTTATTTTATCTTATGATCTCGTGTTCTTCTGATCTTGTGATTATACTACACAACAGTTACTCGTCCGGATATCTCATGTTCATTATATATATGTTATATCATGCATGCACGGTCTTATTGTACATGATCTATCGTCTTGATTATCCTGTTATTATTATTACTTTCAGTTCACGATACTGCCAAACATATTATTTTTATGTCCTACTTACTGTTACTACATCTTCGTATTCTCTTTTTATTATTTTTTTCCTGCGCGTACTCTTGCTGGTCCGCTACGACGGACCATTATTATTATTTTTCAGCATTTAGATCAGCAAGCCGATATAGTAAGCTAATCGTAGAACATATTTTAGCTCACTGGTTCTCTAGTGAGTTCAGTTCTTTATCTTGGCTTGTCTTATTCAGATATAGTGAATGATATTGTTCATATTTCAGTATTTCATATATGTGATTTTATCCTTGTGCTTGGTTGTATATGCATATATGTGTGCTATCCTGCTCGTTATTGACAGCTTATGGAAGAGATTTCACTCTTCGTGAGTATCTGCTGGCCATCGTCACGTACCCGTACTCCATATTTTGGAAAGCAGGGTGTGACATGTTTTTGTTGGTATCAGAGTGATTGAAACTTGAGATTGTAAAGAAAAAGTTAAAGTTAAAGTTCTCAGTCTCAATTCTATCAGTTGCAGCAAGGACCAAAGCAGGTCGATCCATAGGGAAGGATGCGATGCAAGCTTTTCGGACGATTTCTCTGTATTACTTAAACAAAATAAAAGAGAGTGATTAGATTTGAATAATTAGATTGGAGATATGTAGTTTACTAATCTTCTACCATAATCCATAGTGCAAGTCTTGAAAAGTGAATGTCATTTTGAAACAAGTAAGATCTATCTTAGGCTATTAATAGAAATTCAAGCAAGATAAATGATATTAGAATCTAACTAGTTTGCACAAATAAAAAGTCAACAAGTGTTCATCCTAACTTCTAAGTACAGCATAAGAAAAGTCTTAACTTAAGGTTATGCTGTCAAAGTACTTAAGCATGAATTCATGAAGAATTGTTTTGAAGTGTAACCTAGATTAGAAAAACTAACTATCTATTAATCTTCAAGAAAAACTATTTTAAACCTAGGGTTTCTATAAATGATTATCAATCCATCCAATTCCTAAACTATACTAGGGTTGTTTAAGAGATCAGTAAACCACAATTTAGAATTAGTTATTCATCTTTTTTTATTTTCAATTCTTTATTTTGTTTAATGTGAAGAATTGTGAAAGAGAGAAGAAAAAGACAAATAAAAAGATCACAGCATAAAACAAAATTAAATGACAAGAATTAAATGGCAAAGAAGAAAGGTAACCTTTATTTGAAATCACTTCCAAATACAATGCTCCTCTCCTCCTCCAAAGTATGCTAAAAACGAAACGAAAATTACAAGAAATTTGAAAGAGAAAAACTAAAGAAAACCCTAAGTTCCCGTCTCTGGATGTGCCCTCTATGTTGCTCTGCAGGGGTATTTATAGGAGATGGAAGAAGTAGAGTCCCAGTACAACTCCTCCACGAAAGTAGGTATTTACTCTCATCCATATGGTCGCGGAAACGCGGCTTTGGCCGCGTTTTCGCGGCCTTAGCTTTGTCCCTGGCCACGCGCTTTCGCGCGTGGCCTCCTCTGGTCCGTCCATCTGGGTATATCCTTCTGGATTTTGCATACCGACTCTTTATTTTGAAAATTCGGGATAACTTGGGAAGCAAGTTACCCTAAATCCAAATCTTTTAAAACGATTTTGTTATCTTTGCACTCTTCTTCCTTTATCTATAGCCTTGTCCTGCAAGTATTTAGGGTTGAGTAGAAGTCCATCCCTTTCCTCTTCTTTTAGTAATTGCAACTTTTGCACATGGGATTGCACATGGGCTTTTTGGGCTTCAGCGCTTCATTCAGGCTTTATTCTTTTATTTAAATAAATACTCAAGGCCTGCACACATTAAATAACAAAACTTTAGTAATGGTGCATAATTA
The DNA here is from genome assembly GCA_038442645.1 of Agave tequilana. Taxonomy (NCBI): domain Eukaryota; kingdom Viridiplantae; phylum Streptophyta; class Magnoliopsida; order Asparagales; family Asparagaceae; genus Agave; species Agave tequilana. The sequence goes on from JAVJIF010013469.1 coordinate 17,070, forward strand.
AAAGAATAAATAGGAAACATGATAGTAAATGTAGTGATAAATATGCATTTTTTACTACCTATCACACCCCCACACTTATCTTTTTGCTCGTCCTCGAGTAAAAATTAAAAAGAATAAGAAAAGAAAAACTAATCTATCCTAACTCACTTTTGTAGGCATCACGGTTGCACTTAGTATGTGCAACAAGCCGTTAAACCTCTATGTTACCCTAGAAGATGAGTGTTGTCTCGTGAGGGTTTTCAGCGGATTACACCCACAAAATCCATAAAAAGGAAAATATTTGAAATATGTTTGAAGAGACTAAGTAATCTATAAGTTTTTAGGATTATCATTTTTATTCATTCTTAAACTTAGTCTTTATATAATATATTGTTTTCCATTTTAGGTAAGAATCAAAATTGAATTATTGTATAGTCTCTTTCGTTACCCTAAGTCATATGCATCCTTGTGAATTTTTACTAGGAATTCTTTAATTTGGACTCTCATGCCTCTTTATTATTATTATTATTATTATTTTCTTTTTCTTTTTTTAATATGTATAACTCATCTAATTTTCTTTCGTGTAAGTATCAAGGCTTCTTGAGGCCCTCATACCTAACTAATTGACTATTAGATGTGTTAGTACATATATAAATAATATTTCTTAGTTTTCTTAGGCTTTCCACCCATGTAGCGAGCTTAAAGTCGGTGGCTCCCAAACTGGTTGGTTTTAGGGCACCGGGTGAGAAAACACCCTACGGAGTTAAATTCGAGTGAATTAGGCCACAAAATCAAGGACTCTATTGCTAAAATCACCTTTAGGCGTGAATACTTATGCTTCTTGAGGCACATGTATCCAGCTTAATTAGTGAATTTTTTTTGTTTTTTTATTTTATTATTTTTTATAAGGCACAAGAGTCTTTGTCTTAGAATCCTAGATATGTAGATGTATTAGGTATGCACATTTCATTAAGGTAAAAATCAAGACTAATTACTTATTCAATTTCTCCTCCTATACCTAAAAATTCTACAATTTATTTATTTTGACCAAGTTTTTAGAAATCCTAATCATGATTTTCCTAATTCTTAAGATTAACTTAGATTTCTTTCAAAAGATAAGTCAAAATATTGTCCTTTTTATTTTTTTTATTTCTTTTTTATGTTAGAAAAAAAATTTAATTTTTTTTATTGTTATGTTAGGAAAAAAAATATTGTTCTTTTTATTTATTTTTTATTTTTATTTTTACATTTTACCCTTCCCCCACACTTGTCTCATGCATTGTCCCCAATGTATGAATGAAATGCATGGATGCATGAATTGGCAAAGAGATAGAGTTACCGATACATTGGGTCAAAAAGACCCATGACTGTATTTACTTCCGGTACTGATTCCAAAAAGATTTTAAGACGTTGACCATTTACCTTGAATGTACTGCCATTTTTCGGGTCGTAGATCTCTATGGCTCCGTGTGGAAACACAGTCATAACAACGAAGGGCCCTGTCCATCTTGATTTAACTTGCCGGGAAAGAGATGAAGTCTAGAGTTATAGAGTAACACTTTTTGTCCTTGGACAAAAGTTTTTCTCGTGATGAACTTATCGTGAAAAACCTTAACCCTATCCTTCGCAATTTTCGCATTTTCATATGCTTCGTTCCTTAATTCCTCCAGTTCAGAAATTTGCAATTTCCGAAGCTCACTGGCCTTATCTAAATCGAAATTTAGCTGCTTAATCGCCCATAAGGCTCGGTACTCTATCTCAACGGGAAGGTGGCAAGCCTTTCCAAAGACTAGTCTGTATGGAGACATTCCTAGAATCGTTTTAAAGGCAGTCCTATATGCCCATAAGGCATCCACCAATTTGGTGGACCAGTCCTTCCTATTTTGATTCACAGTTTTCTCCAAGATAAGCTTGACTTGCCTATTGGAAACTTCTACCTGTCCACTGGTTTGAGGATGGTATGGCGTAGATAACTTGTGAGTTATGGTATATTTTTGCATAAGAGCTTCAAAAGTTCTATTACAAAAATGTGTACCATTGTCACTAATTATGGCACGAGGGGTTCCAAAGCGCGAGAAGATGTTTTCTTTCAAGAATTTGACAACAACTTTGTTGTCATTTGTCTTACAAGGGACGGCTTCAACCCATTTCGATACGTAATCTACAGCCAACAAGATGTATTGGTGCCCAAACGAATTAGGGAAGGGTCCCATAAAATCAATGCCCCAAACATCAAAAAGTTCTACTTCTAGAATTGGATTTAGGGGCATCATATTTCGTTTGGAAATCCTTCCTATCATCTGACATCTTGTGCACGTTTTGCAAAATTCGAATGCGTCTTTAAACAAAGTAGGCCAATAAAAGCCACTTTGTAGGATCATTTCGGCAGTTTTACGGGGACCAAAGTGTCCACCGCAAGCAAATTCATGACAAAAGGCTAGAACGCTTCTAGTTTCCTCATCGAGGACACATCTCCTAATAATTTGGTCGTTACAATATTTGAAAAGGTAATGATCTTCCCACATGTAATACCGGACTTGAGACAAGAATCGGTATCTATCCTGTTTTGACCAATTAGGTGGTGTTTGGTTTGTGACTAAGTAATTTACTATGTCGGCAAACCATGGTTCCTTAGAGATGGCTAGAAGTTGTTCATCGGAAAAATTGTCATTGATGGGCAGTTCGTCGGAAGGTGCGTTTGGCACACGAGAGAGATGGTCTGCGACAACATTTTCAATACCCTTTTTATCTCGAATTTCGAGATCAAATTCTTGAAGGAGGAGGATCTAACGAATGAGTCGGGCCTTCGCATTTTTTTTAGCATTAGGTATCGAAGTGCAGAATGGTCGGTGAAAATCGTGGTCTTGGTCCCAAGTAGGTATGGGCGGAATTTCTCCAAAGCGAACACTACTGCCAAGAATTCTTTCTCGATTGTAGTATAGTTCACTTGGGCGTTATTAAGTGTCCTACTTGAATAATAGATCACGTGTTGCTTGTTGTCTTTGCGCTGTCCTAAGACAGCGCCTATTGCAAAATCTGAGGCATCGCACATGATCTCAAAAGGATTGGACCAGTCCGGAGGTGAGATGATAGGTGCAGAGATAAGTTCCAATTTCAACTTCTCCCACGCGCTATTACACATATCGTCAAAGATGAAGGGCACGTCTTTAGTTAGAAGGTTTGTAAGGGGTCTAGCAACTTTGCTAAAATCCTTAATGAACCTACGGTAAAACCCAGCGTGTCCTAAGAAAGAACAAATGTCCTTCACGCTTCGTGGAATTGGAAGTTTGGCTATGATCTCCACCTTAGCCTTGTCTACTTTGATCCCTTCCCTAGATATCTCATGACCTAGGACAATCCCATGCTGCACCATAAAGTGGCACATTTCCCAATTTAGGGTCAAGTTCTTTTCAGTGCACCTATTCAGCACTAGCTCCAAGTGATGGAGACATTGGTCAAATGAATTTCCATAGACAGAGAAGTCGTTTTTGAAAATCTCTAAGAAGCGCTCGACCATGTCAGAAAAAAGGCTTAACATACAACGTTGGAATGTGGCGGGGGCATTGCATAGGCCAAAAGGCATTTGACGATAGGCAAATGTCCCAAATGGGCATGTGAACGTTGTCTTTTCTTGATCCTCCGTGGCTATTGGGATTTGGTTATACCCTGAGTAACCGTCCAAGAAACAATAATACTCATGGCCGGCTAATCGTTCCAGCATTTGGTCGATAAATGGGAGGGAAAAATGATCTTTCCTAGTGGCGGCGTTCAACTTGCGATAGTCTATGCATACTCGAACTTTGGTAGGCAATCGTGTTTGCACTAACTCATGCTTGTCGTTTTCTACCACAGTAAAGCTGGACTTCTTAGGGACCACATGCATTGGGCTAACCCATTCGCTATCGGAAATGGGATAAATAATCCCATTATCTAACAGTTCACTATTTCAGCTTGTACAGCCTCTTGCATGAGCGGGTTTAGCCTACGCTATGGATCCCTCTTAGGTTTAACCCCTTCCTCTAGATGGATTCTATGCTGGACTATCTTAGGGCTCAGTCCCTTGATATCTGCCATGGTCCAACCAATAGCTTCCCTATGTCTCCTAAGGGTTGCCAGTAGGTCTTCCTCTTGCCTATTAGTCAAATTGGAGGCAACTATGACTGGTAACATCTCTTGTTCACCAAGGTAGGCGTACTTAAGATGTTTAGGCAAGGTCTTTAACTCCAAAGAAGGAGGTGGCTCGATGGGTGGAGGTGTTAAGCTTGAATTTTCCATCTCTATAGAACTTGGATTTGCTGCCCATTCAATTTCATCAAGGTTGAGATCATTTGATTCTAACTCTTCCTCTTCCTTTGACTCTAGTGTGATCTCCTCGTTGTGCTCACTAGTCATGTTTTCAATGAAGTTAACCTCAAAGGGTTGGTCGTTCATGTCGTAGGGATGTTTACCTAAGTTGAAAACATTGACTTCCTTGGTCATATCCCAAAAGTCAATCTCATGGATTCATTTCTACAATTTATGATTGCATTTGTGGTTGCTAGGAACGGGCGTCCAAAGATGACGGGAGTTTGAGACCTAGGATTAGACACAGGTTGTGTCTCTAAAATAATAAAATCGACTGGGTAAATGAATTCTCCCACCTGTATGAGGACATCATTGATCTCTCCCTTAGGAACTTTAATTGATCGATCAGCCAATTGAATTGTAACTTGGGTTGGGTTGAGTTCACCTAATCCAAGTTGTTGATATACGGAGAAAGGAAGCAAATTAATGCTAGCTCCTAAATCGAGGAGTGCTCGATTGATTTCAGCTCGACCTATTGTGCAAGAAATGGTGGGGCAGCCAGGGTCCTTGTACTTGACTGGGATCTGGTTGGACAATAGCTCACTAATATTAGTGGCTAGAAAAACCTTCTTAGGCACATTTGTCTTTCTTTTCTTGGTGCACATGTCCTTTAGGAATTGGCATAACTAGGGACCTGTTGGATTGCATCAAGAAGTGGGATGTTGAGCTTAACCTGATTGAACACCTCGAGTAGTTTCTCCATGTGTGCATTGTTGTTGCTCCTAAGCCTATTTGGAAATGGGGCTGTACCTTGGTGCACCTGTCTTACTGATTTATCAACTTCAGTTTCTTTGGAGATTTGTGGAGATGGAGTGGAACTAGATGGAATGAACAACTGAGATGGGTCCTGTGGCATGGATACATGATTATCAACTTGTTTCCCTGATCTTAATGTATGCACCAAGTTACATTGGTTTGGGTCTTGAGCCTCATTGGCTTGCCTAGGATTCCTAGGGTTTGGCAATGGTTGACTTGGTAGAGTTCCCCTTTGTCTTTCTTGTTGATTCAGTTGGATCTCTATCCTAGTCAAGACTTGAGCCAGCGTGTCGTGGCTTTTAACTAGAGTATCCACCTTTCTTTTCATGTTTGAGAGTCTTGTTTCCATTTGTGAATTTTGGAAAGAGTGTGGAGGATTTTGACTAGGGAAATTTTGTTGATAAGGTGGATTTTAGAAATTGTTAGAGAATTTGGGCCTTGTTTGATCATTGTTGCTTGGGCCCCATGAAAAATTTAGATGATTTCTCCAACCGAGATTATAGGTGGGCGAATATGGATTGTTGGCAGGCCTTGTGAAGGCCGCACTCATATGTTCAGGCAAGGTTTGATGCGCGATAAAGACGGGACATTCCTCGAACACATGGTTCATGTCTTGACAATAAGTACAGCCCGCCGAAGGTGTTGGGCTGACTTGGTTCACAGAGACTGTTTCTTTAGTTTCAAGAGTTTCTAGTCTTCGCATAACAGCAGCTAACTTAGCATCGATGGCTATGTTGGCCTCAATGGAATGGGTACCTCCTTTAGAAGAAGTAGGGTCATTAGTCCTAAATTTTTCTGGAGTTGGTTCCCATTGGATGGTATTATCAGCTAATTCTTCATATAATAACCATCCTTCATGTTCGTTCCTTTTCAAAAATCCTCCTTGGCACATGGATTCTAATAGCATTTTAGTTTGATATTCTAATCCATCATAAAGAACTTGGCAAAGTCGCCATTTCTCTATCCCATGGTGACGGCATTGGGCAAGGAGGTCCTTAAAATGTTCGAAGTGTTTCCAAAAAGGTTCATTGGCTGTTTGTTTAAACTGTAAGATGCTCTTCCTAATTAGTGCAGTCTTGTGGATGGGATAAAACTTCTTTAAGAAGGCTTTGACGAAATTATCCCATGAAGATATTGAATCACCTCTAGACTGTAGAGCCATTTCTTTGCTAAGTCTTTCAAAGCGAATGGGACAAACCGTAATTTGATTGCATCTTCTCCTAGGCTGGGTATGTTCATCATGAGACATACTTCTTCAAACTCTCTTATGAAAAAGTATGCATCCTCGGATTCAAGTCCATGAAATTTGGGAAGAGTGTTGATGTATTGTGGCTTGAGCTCAAATTGGTCAACACCTTCATCGGATAACTGAATGCAAGAAGGAAGAGAGGTCCTAATAGGATCGAACCTATCTTGTAGTGACAGTGGTTGTGCCATGTGTGAGTCGGGTTTTTGTTCGGGTGGTGAACTGGTTCTAGTTAGTCTAGATGTGAATGGGTCTCTCGACCAAGCTGACATGCACAGTTAACAAACAAGTTCACCCAATCAATCATTAAAAAAGAAAAAAAAATCAAAAATCCTAATCTAGGGTAAGCCTTGACCTAGACGACTCCTAACTTTATACTGTCTTTAGGAGGTATATTGCCGACCTTAACCACAAGTTAATCGGCCAGGTAGGTGGCAAGACCGGTGGGAGGTTTTCCGTCAAAGACGTTCCTTAATTAAATAACCACCGATCTTCAGGCTTTCGGCCCTTAATCCCCTTCCTAGACACCGATTTGGCAAGAGTTAATTTCGAATAACTTCCTTCTTCAGCCAATCTCCTAGTGAGTCCGAGTTAATCTAGGGCCAACGTCTAGTCAATTTTTAATTAGGGTTAGGGTTGTGAGTGTGACGGAGATGATTTGTGGGCCAAGGAAGGGTGATAAAATCCCCACCTTATCTTGTTAATGGGTTTTGCCCTTAATTTTTTTGTGTACGTGTAAAACAGTAGATAAGTAATCACTCAAAAAGCAGTAAATCAGCCAAGAGTGTTTCCTAATCTATATGCAATGCAAACGTACCTTGCCGCCAGCACTCTTCAATAGAATTAAAAAAATTAAATAGACACGTGCCTAAGATGCAAGAGTCTAAATTTTTTTTTTTCAACAAATAGGTTACTGTTAATTAATTAGCAATGTGCAAGGTGATCACAGAGAAAAGTTAACAGAGCAGTAAACTAAACTTGCAATTTGCAGCAACCTGCAGAAAACAGAGTGAGTAGTCCACTACTCAGGCCGCGGAAACGCGGCTATTGCCATGTTTGCGCGGCTCTGTAGTAGGCTCTGTTGTTTTACCTTCGAGGGCAGAGGTACAGAGTTGCTATATGTCCTTTGCTGCTGTTATTTTTCCTGTTCTCCGAACCTGCAAACATAAAGAATAAAAGAATTAATTTTGAGAATATGGTGTCGTTCCTTCCCCGGCAATGACGCCAAAATTTTGATTGAAACTTGAGATTGCAAAGAAAAAGTTAAAGTTAAAGTTAAAGTTCTCAGTCTCAATTCTATCCGCTACAGCAAGGGCCAAAGCGGGTCGATCCACAGGGAAGGATACGATGCAAGCTTTTCGGACGATTTCTCTGTATTACTTAAACAAAATAAAAGAGAGTGATTAAATTTGAATAATTAGATTGGAGATATGCAGTTTACTAATCTTTTACCACAACCCATAGTGCAAATCTTGAAAAGTGAATGTCATTTTGAAACAAGTAAGATCTATCTTAGGTTATTAATAGAAATTCAAGTAAGATAAATGATATTAGAATCTAACTAGTTTGCACAAATAAAAAGTCAACAAGTGTTCATCTTAACTTCTAAGTACAGCATAAGAAAAGTCTTATCTTAAGGTTATGCTGTCAAAGTACTTAAGCATGAATTCATGAAGAATTGTTTAAAAGTGTAACCTAGATTAGAAAAACTAACTATCTATTAATCTTTAAGAAAAACTGTTTTAAACCTAGGGTTTCTATAAATGATTATCAATCCATCCAATTCCTAAACTACACTAGGGTTGTTTAAGAGATCAGTAAACCACAATTTAGAATTAGTTATTCATCTTTTTTTATTTTCAATTCTTTATTTTGTTTAATGTGAAGAATTGTGAAAGAGAGAAGAAAAAGACAAATAAAAAGATCACAGCATAAAACAAAATTAAATGACAAGAATTAAATGGCAAAGAAGAAAAGGTAACCTTTATTTGAAATCACTTCCAAATACAATGCTCCTCTCCTCCTCCAAAGTATGCTAAAAACGAAACAAAAATTACAAGAAATTTGAAAGAGAAAAACTAAAGAAAACCCTAAGTTCCCGTCTCTGGATGTGCCCTCTCTGTTGCTCTGCAGGGGTATTTATAGGAGATGGAAGAAGTAGAGTCCCGGTACAACTCCTCCACGAAAGCAGGTATTTACTCTCATCCATATGGCCGCGGAAACGCGGCTTTGGCCGCGTTTCCGCGGCCTTAGCTTTGTCCGTGGCCATGCGTTTCGCGCTTGGCCTCCTCTGGTCCGTCCATCTGGGTATATCCTTCTGGATTTTGCATACCGACTCTTTATTTTAAAAATTCGGGATAACTTGGGAAGCAAGTTACCCTAAATCCAAATCTTTTAAAACATTTTGTTACCTTTGCACTCTTCTTCCTTTATCTATAGCCTTGTCCTGCAAGTATTTAGGGTTGAGTAGAAGTCCATCCCTTTCTTCTTCTTTTAGTAATTGCAACTTTTGCACATGGGCTTGCACATGGGCTTTTTGGGCTTCTGGGCTTCATTCAGACTTTATTCTTTTATTTAAATAAATACTCATGGCCTGCACACCTTAAATAACAAAACTTTAGTAATAGTGCATAATTAAAAGAATAAATAGGAAACATGATTGTAAATGTGGTGATAAATATGCATTTTTTATTACCTATCACAGAGCCAGGTTAGTCATATGCCATATATATAATCAGGTCACGTATATGATAATCATCCATGAAATTATCTGAGTATACAGTCATTTGACCCCCTTCTCTGACTCCATGCATGTACAATCGATCCCGACCCGAGAACCCTTAAACTGTCACCCTGATGTGACTTTCCCATCCATATAGTCATCGTACCTACTCTTCTCCCACCTGATCATGTCTGATTAGACTATTCTTGGTTTAGATTGATGATAGATATATTTTGGATTTGACTTGATTATTTGGACGAAGAAGAATAATTGAGAGGATCATTGTCGAATTATCTGGCAGTTAATTTTATGGGAAATTTTGGATCTGAAACTTTTGAGATACATGTCTACAATGGAATCATAGAAAGATGGTGGACTTAAGATAATAATTTTGCCTGGATTAAATAATGATTAAATTACATCAATATATTAGATTTAAAGGTATGGATCTTGGAGTGATAATCAAATCAATAAATATAATCATTGCCTTGGACAAAATATGACTATATCTTGGATCAGATTGCTTTGATTAGTTCTGAGGATTAGAATCTTGAAGTTTTCAGATTTAAGTAACATTTTAAGAATATCTATCATAGTTTGAGGTTTTTGAGTTAATCTTATGACTCTTAAGAATATGGTAATTGGAATACTTGATAATTTGAGAATCATGTGATCATTTGATTGAGGAATCATAGATGAAAGGAAGACATAGATATATCTGGATTCTTATGAAGATTAATGAATTTTAAACTCAACTTTGAGAATCTGAAGCAGAAATATAACAACAAGATTATAAAGATTAATCTGAAAGATATATTGAGGGCTAAGATAAGGACTAATTAATATCATTGGCACATTTTTCGAGGACTTCATAGTTACTGACTATTGAGTGAGAGTTTCCATCAGTGATTACTACCTTGACTAAGATCTTTCAGTAGTGACTGTGTGATCTGAGAATTGTGTTACTGTAATACTATGGTCGAGTATAAAACATATACTCGAGAATTTGAGATTTTGGGATTTTAATGATTTTAAGGATATAACAATTAGGGTGTGATTATTGTTTGAGCAATATGTAATATTCTTAAAGATGATCTAAGTTTGGAGCGATGTTACAAGAAAGGTAATGCAATTGAGATATCTAAATTCTTGTTCGATGTGATCATGGTGAACCAAAAAAAATTAAGAATAAATCAGTGGAGTATGGTTACTGATAGACCTTAAGGATTTGATTTATAAATGGTGGGAGTAATCTTATCTGATGATCATGATGATAGTGGATCAGAGGACTAAAGTAATATCAAGGATTGTGAACTCTAAAGAGTCAATTTGACCCATGGACTTATGTTGGTACTCTTGACAGAAGGATACGTTGGATCATGACTCATGATTGACTTGCTTTTGGGTTATATCATATTGACATGACTGCATATCTGAGACAATTCTAACTCTCATAGATACTGCTTTGATTCATATGTCGACGCCTTGTTGAATTTCGAGGACGAAATTCTTTTTATAAGGTGGGATGATTGTAACCCTCGGTTCCCAATGTAAGTGTATCAATACTGGTATCTTATATCTGATTTAATCATTCTGGTAGCCGGATTAAGGTTATTTTAGCTTAAGATATTATTTCTCGGTAATTTGAATTTTTCTGGATTTTTTGAAATTTGTTTGGAAATTATTGGAGAAGAATCTCAATTCGGGGTCGATCAGTACCACAGACTGACTCCAAAATTTTTAATTAACATTCAGAGATGAATTCAAGATCTGACATCACAACAAGTTTCAGAATGTCATCTTCTATTTTTGAGATTTTTTGAGGATTTTTCTAATTTTTAGGAGTTTAAATCAATAAAATAATAATTAAGTACTAAATTATATTAAAAAACGCAATTAAAAATAAAAAATAAAATAAAAAATTTCGGAAAATTACTGTAGCTATTGGGGCTTCATCCCAGGTTAGCCTGGAGGGAGAGAAATGAGTTAACCATGTGCCATATTGGCCTGTGGTATAGAGCAAGCCCATCTATTTAAAACCTCCTTTTAACTCTCTTCATCTTCTCCAACTTTCCCTCACTCTCTCTAACTTCTCTCACACTTTCTCCCCTTCATTCGCACTCACCGCAACTGAACCCACTACTCCCTCAATATACCCATTATTGACCCAGAGACCGTCCACTCTAGTTTTGATAATGATTAACTCATGTAGTTATAGTTTACTAATAATCTTGTGATGTTTAGTTTTAGATACTTAATCAAGATATTAGTAGGTGATTAGCTTCAACAAAGGTGTTTTGGAGCTTTCACTTGGTGATTCAAGAGCCCGAGCGTCAAAGTCATATCTAGCACTAGTTAGAGTCAAGCTCAGTGGATCACGTTTGGTTCGAGTCGACTTGGAGACGGCGCTCTACAAGAAGACTTCGGTACATTAGTTTATAGTTTAGATCCTTTGTTAAAGATTAGATAGTGTGATATGCTCAAGTTCACAACACACACACTTGTTTAAGTTTCATGTTTTGGTTTTCGGTTTTTGGTTTAACCGATCTTGGTTTTCATGAATAGATAGAATCAACAAGTTTACACGGCTTAATGTATATTAGATTTGTTCTATATACATCTATGCTTCAACTATTTAAACAAACTTAGTTTGATAGTCTATTTCATGAGTTTGGAGTTTTGGTATTTTAACAAAACTTATTTTTGGATTTATTATCAAAAATATTGATATATATCTTTATATGTATATTAGATTATATCCATATACTATATACCTCAAAGTTATTTCAATATCATGTTTTTTGTATTTGGATGTGTTTTGAAAAAATCGGATTTCCATTTCAAAATCTAAGTTTTGGAAAATACGAGTTTTGATTTTCGGAAAAATTTCTAAGACACAAAAATGGTTCAAATAAGTTGAAATATGTGTTCAATTTTTTCACACATGTTTGTATTTCAAATATAATATAAGAACTTATTTTTGTGAATTTTTAGAGATTTTATGGGATTTATTTGATAATTAAAAACCCAGTTTTCAAAGTTTGAAACCAGTTCTGCCAGGCTCTGGCGGTCGACCGGACCGGTCGACTGGACCAAGAGTCGGTCGATCGGACCGGTCGACCGACGTGCACAAGAACCGTGCATGCAGGCCAGCCCATTGGGCCGGTCGACCGACTGAAGGCAACCCACTCTCGGGTTGTCCCGGTCGACCGGGCGGTCGACCGGCCAGAGAGCCGTTGCTCTCTGGTTCTGGACACGGTCGACCGGCGGTGGACCGGCAGGCTCGACGGTCATATTTTTGACCGTTGGCCGGTCGACCGGCCGGTCGACCGGAAGGTCAATTTTGACCTTGTCAACTGCCAACGGGCAGAATTTTATGGGGGTTATATATACCCCATTTGAAGTGGGTTTGGTAAGAATTTTGAAGAGCAAAATTTTCCTACTTCTCTAATGTTTAAAAGCAAGTTTTCAAAAGAGTTTTTGGCTTTAAAGATTTCATCTTATTTTTTTTAAGGGTTAGAAAATCATTTGAAAAGAAAATTCTTTGGAATTGATTTGATCTTCATTTTCATTTCTATCTAGAGTTTTTCCCTAGAGTTTCTCTTTGAGTTTTGATTTTCAAACACTTTGTTTTTCACACTTGAGCTATCATTCTATCCTATCTATTAGGATCTTTGTTTTGTGGGAAAAGAAGTTGTTTGTGATTGAGATAGACCACCTAGTTGTAAACCCTCCTAATTTGTGATATCCCTCTTGTGTAGAGGTTGATTATTGGAGTGGTGGTTGGATCCCTCTAGTGAGAGGTGGAGATTGTGTTTGGCTCCCTCTAGTGTGATGTGGAGTTTGTGTTGGAATCCCTCAAGTGTGAAGTGATTGATTTGTATTGGCTAAGTGCCTACCCCTCTTGTGTGAGGTGGTGTTTGTGTTGGTTGTGTCTTGCCTCTGTGAGAGGTTATATTGGTTGAGAGAGGAGTTGTGTACTCCCGATTGTATTTGTCCCAAATCCTCAGTGGAGGTTCCCTGTGTGGGAGTCCTGTGTGGACAAGTTAGTGAAAATCCTTCTGTGTGAAGGCGAGGACGTAGAGCTGTATGCTCGAACCTCGAAACAAATCTCGGTGTTTGCGTTTGATACATTGACTCTTACTCTCTCTCTCTTTTACATTGTGCCTTGCATCATTTCATATTGCTCATTCATATATTATATGCTTGGCTTGTTTGTGTGTGCCTCACTTGTGTTTAACCACGAGAGCTTCATATAGCACCTCAACTCTTATTCAGAGGAATCAAGAGGAGTTAGTTCAGAACCCTTCACCGGGAATTCGGCTACACTCGTTGGTTACATTAAGTGTGTTGCAATTAAGTTTTAATTTCTGCATTTTGTTCATTAGATTAGCCGTACACCTATTCACCCCCCTCTAGGTGTACTTACAATTGGTATCAGAGCCTACGCTCCTGATATTAGGTTTATCCACCTAGGAGTGTGATCTTGGTTTTGCTAATCTACATTTGCATTTGCACATTTATATTGTTTACATACACTCATGGATTGCTTGTCACCTCTCATGTTTGATGTCTCTAACATTGACGTGTGGAAATTTAGGATGTCCATTGATTGTTATTCATTTTTGCATCATTTTTCACATCCATATCATGCTTTATGTAAATAAAAATAAGCTTTTTACTCCTTTTCTCTCTAAATTTTCAGGTCTACCATTAATGGAGAGGAAGGCCCATAATCTATGGAATTATCAAGGAATTAATGGGATTAATTAAAAGCCAAAAGGAAAATCCCAAAAGTCAAGCCCAGATCTGGAATCGTCCACGCATATCCCCAGCCTTCTAGAAGATCCAGCGTGGCCAACAGACTGTAACAGAACGGCAACAGAATTTGTTGGCGCAACGGCCAAGATTCTGCTGCGAAAACGCGGCTCTGGCCGCGGATCCGCGGCAGGAATCTGGCCGTTGAGCCAGCGATTTGATCCCACGGTTGAGATTTGAGAGCCTCATCCTCTGGAGCCTATAAATAGACCCCTAGGGCCTCTGCAAAAAAAAGAGGAGAGAATTGGAGAGAAGAGCTTGTAATTTTTGAGAGCGTTGTAGGGATTTTCTCTAGTTTCTTTTAGTGCTCTTGTGATCTTCTTCCTCCTTCTAGAATTCTGCAAAAGAGAGAAAGAGAGAGTGTGAGAGCTTTAATCAAAGTAGTGACAACTTGAAGCCAGGATTTATCCATCTATCTTCTCATCTTTGCTAATTCTAGTGCTTTACTTTACTTGCTTTACTTTCTTCAAACTTTAATTTCCATTGCATTTTTCTTCTACCATGAATTGTTGTGTTCTTTTCTTTGCAATGTCTAGCTAACTTTCTAACATGACTAACCACTAACTTTGCTAACTTCTAACTCTTGGGTGATTGCTATATTATGATCTTGCAATTTCAAGTCTCTATTATTCCCCAATGAAGATGAGTCGCTTTAATTCTTGGCAAATGCTTGTTTTTCTTCCATATGATTCATGTGAGCCTCATTTAGAGCCTTGTCTTTAGAACAAGTGCCTTGATGGAACATGGAGATGGAGCACCTAACTATGCTATTTGTTGTACAATTTTCTTACTTCAATGCTAGCTTGAGTATGGCTTTGAATGACTAATGAATCTTGTATCTTCTTCCTTAGCATTACCTTGAGTGACACTCTTTGATTCCATCATTGAAAATCTATCTCGGGAGCCAATGAATCAATGAGGCTACAAGACAAGACCGAGAAGAACACTCATCCTCCAAGTGGAAAAGTATTTGACCTAACAAGCAAGACAAAACCTTTGCCGATGAATCAACATGAGGCATGCATCACCCTATGAGATTAGTAAGTTAGTAAATTAGAAGGGTTAGCTAGTCATGGTTTCTTCTATCCAAATGTCTTTCAAAGTTTTTCTTCTCAAGTTTTCTTTCAAAAGCTAGTCAAGTTTTCAAGTTCTTTTCACTTTTCTTTCCATCATTTTTCTTTTCATGCAACAAATCCACAACGAATTCTTCCTTTACTTTTTCATGTCATTTTGTTTCTTTTGAACATAGAAGAACTCTCGTTTTCTTTCTTCACAACTTAACCGTAAAGCTTCCATCGCGAGCTCTCCCTGAGGATCTACCCGTAATAGCTCATACTACTACGGTGATTCGGAAGGAGTAAAGCAACATTGCAAATACATTCTTGGAGTTTTTGAGCATCATTCACAAGCGTAGAAGGTTGACTCTAAACCCTCTATCTCTGAATATAAGTACGCTCCTACGCTTCCGAACAAAATTTTTGGCGTCGTTGCTGGGGAGAGCAACAGTTTTTGATTTAAGTGAAGAACTAAACGAATTTTCTTCTCTGTTGCAGGTTACAGGTTGAAGAAACAGGAAACAAAGCACTGTAGTAACATATAAGTGGTCTTGGGCCTCTGCTCAAGAAAGCAGAGACCAAGTACCCTCTGAGTTGCCGCGTTTTCTCGGCCAAAGCCGCGGATCCGCGGCAAAGAGGAGTTGACTACTCACTGTTTTTGTGCAGGGTTACTTGCTCTGCAAAAATACAGCTGCTGCAAATCTTATTTCTTGTATGCTCTCACCAAGATTCTGCTAATAATCAACAGTAAAACATTTGTTGTAAAGTTAAAAATTGATTAGACGTTTGCATTTTTAGGCACGTGTCTTTTCAATTCATTTACTTTACTGTTGAAGAGTGCTGAAGCAAGGTACGTTTGCATTGCATTTCGAATATGACTCACTTCTTGGTTGATTTACATCGCTTTGAGTGAACCTTGTTTGCATATATTGTACACTTGCACAAAATTGATTTTAAGGGCATCACCCAATAAACAAGATAAGGTGAGGATTTTATCACCCTTTCCTTGGCCCAAAAATCATCATCCAAGTACTCACAATCCCAAGCTTTTTAATAAAATCTGATAGACGTTGGCCCTAGGGACATCCGGACTCAGTAGGAGATCGGCTGAAGTTGGAAATTGTTTTTGATTCATACTCCGGTCAAATCAGTATCTAAGGTTGGGGATTAAGAGATTACGCCTCGAAGATACCGTGGTTTGGCATAATTAAGGCCCGTTGCTTACGCACGGATACCTCCCACCGTATTTTGCCCCTACCTGGCTGATTAGCTGTGGTCTGATTCAAGCAATAACCTTCTTTGGTTCATCGAACAGTTAGGAGTCGTCTAGGTCCAGGTATCCTAGATAGCTTGTGATTGATTTTTCTTTTCTTGTTTGTTATTTTCATTTTCTTTCGCTTGTGTGATCGGTGAACGTTGTCTGTGATTGTGTATGCAAGAGTGGTACCGGGATCCAAATTCTGCAAGACTTGTTAGGATTTCTACACTTGTACAAACACCACCACCTGACACAATCCCAATAATGGCAAACAACACTTCGCTTCAAGACAAGTTCTACCCGATCCGCACCTCACTTCCATCATGCATTCTTCTCCCAGAGACCAATGGAAATAATTTTGAGCTGAAGCCACAATTTATAAACACACTCCCACGATTTCATGGCTTAGAATCCGAGGATGCGTATTTCTTCATTCGTGAGTTTGAAGAAGTATGTGTGATGATGAGAATTTCCCAATTAACTGAGGATGCTGTTAGACTAAGGTTCATCCCCTTCGCGCTGAAAGATATAGCTAAGAAATGGCTTTACAATCTTCCCGCCAGTTCGATTTCTTCATGGGATGATTTTGTAAAAGTCTTTCTTAAAAGTTTTATCTCATTCACAAAACAGCCCTCATGAGAAAGAACATTATGCAATTCAAGCAAGAATCCAATGAACCATTCTGGAAATATTTTGAGCGCTTCAAAGACTTATTAGCCCTATGTCCTCATCACGGTATAGAGAAATGGCGGCAGTGCCAAATTATCTATGACGGACTTGATTACCAAATAAAGACACTCCTTGAAACCATGTGCCAAGGGAAATTTTTAAAGAAAGATGAGAATCAGGGGTGGGATCTCTTTGAAACCTTAGCTGAAAAAATAATTCAGTGGGAGTCATGTCTAGAAAAACCCACTCCCACCACTTCCAGAACTGGTATGCATTCAATAGAATCCTCTATAACTGCTGAGGCTAAAATAACACAACTGATGAAGAGGATAGAACTGCTTGAATCAAGGGAACATTCTGCTGTGAACCAGGTCAACCCATCACCTGTGGTCAAACTGGGTTGTACCTACTGCCATGATCTCAACTACCTGTTTGAGGAGTGTCCTGTTTACCAGTCTCAAATGTATCAGGAGAACACGAATGCTCCTTACACCAGACCCAACCACAATCCATACTCCAAAACGTATAATCCGGATGACGAAACCATCCAAATTTTTCTTGGAGTCAGTCTGGTCCTGAGCAACCTAGGCAACCATTTCCACATCAATATCCTGCTCAGTCAAATCAACCCAGTTTCAACCAGAATCCACCAAATTCACTCATATCAGAGTCCACCACAATTCCAGTCTTATCAGAGTCCACCACATTTCCAAACCAATTTCCAGCCGACATATCAGCAACATCAACCCCAGAATCATTCAGACAAGAGAATATCTGATTTGGAAAAAATGATAGAAACCCTATCCAAAACCCAGGCTTCAATGATGACCCACCAACATCAGGATATGAATAAATTACAGGTCCAGATAGGGCAATTGGCTAATTCTTTAAATGAGAGACAAAAAGGAATGCTACCAAGCCAGCCAGTGCCCAATCACAAAAATCACTTCCCTCTGCATGAAGTTGAAGACATGGACCCCAGTCAATGCAATACTATTCATATTCTGAGATCCGGAAAGCGGGTAGATAACAAGGTTTCCAATCAACCACCCCAATCAGTGTCCAAATCAACACCTCTTGTTCCGGTGCAACCAACTCAAGACAATCCATCTTCCAGTTCGCAACCATCAACTTCAAAAGCCAAAAAGAAAGAAAAGGTAGATGAGCAACCATACAAGCCTATAGTACCATTTCCAAATAGGCTAGCAAATCAAAAGCTGAATGCTCATATGGAGAAGATAAGAGAAATGTTCAATCAAGTCCAAATTAATGTCCCTCTTCTTGATGCAATACAACAAGTTCCATCATATGCCAAATTTTTAAAGGAAATGTGCACCAAGAAGTGGAAAGCAAATGTCCCTAAGAAAGTCTTCCTAGCTTCAAACATCAGCGAGTTGCTCACTGGGCCAATTCCTGTGAAATACAAGGACCCAGGGAGCCCAACCATCTCTTGTATCATAGGACAGACTACTATCAATAGGGCATTACTTAATTTGGGAGCCAGTATCAATCTCCTTCCCTTTTTCGTGTATCAACAACTAGGGTTAGGCGACTTCCGTCCGACCAAAGTTAAGATACAACTGGCAGATCGCTCTATGAAGATTCCCAAAGGGGAGATTAACGATGTCCTTGTCAGAGTTGGGGAGTTTATATACCCTGTTGATTTCATAGTTCTTAAGACACAACCTGTGTCTAACACCAATCATCGGGCTCAAACTCCTGTTATCCTGGGGTGACCATTCCTTGCTACTGCAAATGCCATCATCAATTGCAGGAATGGATCCATGAGGTTAACTTTTGGCGACATGACTCGAGAAGTGAATGTCTTCAACATAGACAAACAACCTCGTAAGACAAGAGATCAAACATATGAGGTAAACTTTGTTGAAAACAATTGTGAGGAAGAAAGTGAAGATTCAGAAGATGAGTCGCTGTTTCTTAATGAATTATTTAAAATGAATGTGATCATCTTGATGTGAAAGATTCTAATGTTAGAGTACCCTTTCAAAAGGGAAAAATTGATTTAGATATCTTCACTTTCAAAGAGCCAACCAAGAATGTATCCCATGAGGATATAATTCAAGAACCTCCAATTGACATACTTTTTGAAGACCTCTTCAAGAAGAACTCATGTGTCTGGATGAACCAACTAGGGATGTTTTGATTAATTGCACATCTCTAGGGGAAAGTGTTGACCTCAGCTTTGAAGAGATATATGGCGATGAGTTGGAATTCTTAGGCATTCACAATGAGGAAGTTCAAAATGAGAAGAGTGGTGATGACAAGTTTTTTAATGAGGATTGTTGTGATATGAGGAAGAAACAACTAAAAAAGTTGAAACTGGGGATGCCGAAGGTTCAAATGACAATTCAATTGGCATCCCAATTGTGCCCGATTAAACGGACCCATTGGAATGATGGGAAACGGGCTAGAGGGATACGACCGAAAGAAGTCCTAGATGGAGGAGATACTTCATGTACATTTTCTCTGTTTCCCCTGTAAATTATTTTGGGACCCTTTTGTAAATAAATAAAACTAAAAAATAATAATAATAATAATAATAAACGCAAAAAAATAAAAAAAAATTGGACTTTGGTGCTAAATAGCACTAAGAGTTCCACCTCTTCATAACTCCCTTTTCAAATAAACCTAGGTTTGTAAATATCCAAATTCACCTAGGGTCATATTGGGACTTCTACCTTTTCATCCCCTTATAAATTTTATCTACCCTGACTCTCTCCCCTCAAACCCCAACCGCATTCAGATCTGAAACAAACGCTTCAAGCGCCGCCCTCAGAATTTTTCCCCTCCACAGTCTCTGCCTATCTGTCGCGTTTGTGTGACCAGGGCGCGGATCCGCGGCAGTCTGTTCTCTATAGGAGTGCCGCCAAGTTCTTTGGCTGTCGATTTTCTCTGCGGGTGGCCGATCTGGTGCCCGATCGTTCAAATTCTTGATCCAGTGCCCTCTGCAAACCCGAATTTGATTTCCCCCCAAGTATTCCGGGGGTGGTTTGATTTCAATCTCCTGATCTAATTTGTTGATCTACATTTCATAGCATGGTACCAAATTTGTTTGCTGAAAAGGATTATTCTAAAATTTTCTGTGATCACAATGGGTACGGGCACATTTTCATTGATAGAATCCGTGCATGGGATTGGTACTCGCTTGTGTATGATAATACCGATAATGATGCATTTTATTGCCCCGAATTAGTGACATCATTCTATAATTCCATTGATCATGCATCGGTTAATTTTGACACATATCAATTCACGTTCCACATGCCCCTAGGAGACATTTTCATCACGATTCCTCTCCTTAAGGAAATCACTCACGTCCCTAGTTACCCCAACATAGCGACCCCCTTCCACTCATTGACTACATGACCATTATGGGGGCTCGATGCACCGAACAAGACCGAGGGCTTAAGGCCAGTACCACCTTCCGCAATGTGCATTGCGTTGGACGATGGATCCAACACAATATTTTGGGTCTGGACCATACCACTTCTTTTAACCGCCCTGTGTTGCAGATTATTCACGACCTTATGACTAGGCAGCACACGGTCTATCTCAACAAGACCATCTTCCATTCCATTATTACCAACTCCTCACGCACCCGGGGTGCTAAACATTCACATGCCATTCTGATTACGCGTCTGTGTAGGACATTCCTACCGGACGCTATATTTGACGCTTATGACCGGGTGTTTGTTACACATGAGAGACCCACTAGTGCCTACAACAGTTGCTTATAAGCGGTCTGGACCCCTAGTGTCCAACCGAGGATGTGCCGGTGGAGTCCTCTTCTGAGGGGAGTTTAGAGGAGGAAGATGAGCCCGCATTCTGGCATCAGGACCCCCCTACTGAATCACGTACATTCATGTCTACCATTTGGTGGGCATGAAGAAGATTTTTAGGGGACAGGTTCGGCTGAAGAAACGAGTGGAGGAGCAATCCTTTAGACTAGATCGTATTGAGGCCGGCCTTCAGCGTTCATAGTCGGCTGGACCCAGCACCACCGCTGGTCCAAAACGACGTCGGGGGTGATTCTGTTCCTTTACCTATTTCATGCATATTTTATCTTGCATACATTGAGGACAATGCAAGAGCTAGGTATGGGGGGTAGATACTAACTTAGGATTTTTATTTTTTTTTTAGGATTTTTATTTTCTTTTTAGGATTTTTATTTTCTTTTTTAGGATTTTGTCTTTCTTTTAGATTTTTCATTTTCTTTATGTTTTCCATTATGTTTGCAAAGGGGGAAAACTTACAATAAAGAGTTTGAGGAGCTAAATTACAAGTATTCTTAAAAAGATTACAAGTAGATCTCCTCAGAGATTCTGGAGAAGTGTGCCGATAGGAGTCTGGTCAGCGCGCGACCACTTTGTCCCTTTGACGATGCGAGCGATGAGATTCCCTTCTCGCTTGGTTCGGGGAATCAGAGAATAGAAGGTTGGTAGAACCCTCTTGCTGCTTCTCAAAATCGCCTTCAATAAGGAATTCCTTCTCGCCTGGTTCGGGAGATTCCTTGAGAAGAAGGACGATGTTAGGGTATCAACACCCTGGATAGAAAAAGCAATTCTCTAAAAGGTCTCTGAATTCGAGAGCGCACGGTGCGTTGTGAAGAAGCCTCTGCTTGTGGAGTCCTCTTTTTGTCTTCGATCGATCCCCCTCTCCTTGTACCCCTGGTGGGCTATTTATAGGGAGAGCAAGGGTATAATCGTCCCTTAAAGATATGGAAACAGATTGAATCAAATCTATTTAAATCTGGAAAGTAGCCTTGCTGCGAGGCTAGGATCAGCTTCTGCGAAGCTAGAATTGGCAGGTCGGTGGACCTTCTCGATCTGTTTTGATCCTTTCCATATCGTTGGAGGATTTCCCCTGATCTTCTTACTCGTTTTAGAAGAGTCAAGAGATTGTGGCAATCAACTGCCAAATTTGATCTCTGATTTGATCTTGATTGGATTTGATCTGATTGGATCCGGTCTCATCCGGAGATTTGATTGGTCAAAGGTTGACCATAGCAGACCAATAGCGGCGCTGCCCGCTTTGAGCTCATAGCGGAGCTGGAGACGGTTTCTGGCGAAGTCCGAAAGAAACCCTTTTGCGGAGCTGGAAGTCCTCTGTGGCGAAGTTTGCGAGTTGGCTTCTTGGCGAGGCTTTGGATGACTTCAAGGCGAAGTTGGGTGATATTAGCCTCTCAAGCGAGGCTATCCCTTTAGGCTCATGCGATGCTAAGTGCCAGCATCTTAGACCTGCTGAGGTCTGTTTAGAAATAATCCGGGTTCACTGTCTGCTTGCTGGATCAGTGGAGTCCAAGTTGCTTCCTTGTCCCTCGGAGATGGGGAAAACTGGTCTTCAGCTCGTCTGTCGCTTGTCTTTTATAAATGTTAACAAGTTTAGACATTATTCGGACCAATAAGAATCTTGTCTTTTTTAAGTGTCAACAAGACCAACTTCAAAGTTTTCAAGAATCTGCAATGGCTCAGACTTTGAAACACTTTGAAGTGCTTTGATCGGTGGTGTGTGGAGTATGAACGTCGCCATGATGGTTGAGTTCAGCTTTGCTTTAAATCCTGCTTTGGGATGTAGATTCGCCGAGGAATCATATAGACTCGCGTCTGGGTAGCTTCGCAGCTAGATAAGTTCGCTCTGGAACATCTGTCGCTTTCCCGAGGCCAACTGCCGTGGGCCAGTTACGAGGAGGATTACTCCTTTCTTCGTGCTGATCGAGGGAGATATTCTCTGATTTGCACGTTTCCAAGGAAAGATATTCCCTTTCTTCAAGGCGCAATAAGTGCCTTTATGAGGGAGACGTTTCTCCCTTCGCACGGTTCCAAGGGAAACCGTCCCTGTTCTCAAGGCGCAGTAAATGCCTTAAATGCGCTCGTGCTTTCACGCTTGAGGCAGGAGCGCTCAGGCCATGGGGCCTATAAATAGGGCACTTGGGGTCCTCTGAAGAGAAGTGCTTTGCCTCTCTTCTCTTCTCTTGGTTTAGAAAGAGATACTCAGATCTCTGAATTAGTAGGAATGCCCACTCTGGTTATTACCCAGCCAAGGACCGGTAAGTCTTGATCGTTCAACGACTTCACCGATTTTAGGGAATTCATCTCCCTTGATTCATTTTTAGCAGCTGCTTCAGGGATTAGCTTCCCTTGTTCTCTATTTAACTGATCTACAGAGAAGGATTTTGGCATAGCTTCCCAGTGAAGCTATCATCTTGACTTGGTCAGAGAAAGATCACTGCATGTTAAGTCCGCTGCGCAGGCAGGACTTGGGACCTGGTATCTTCAAGGTTGAGCCAGTCTTGCCATATAGGTGAGGCTAAGACTGTGTCCCATAGGATCAGTCTGGCTTAGCCATATAGGCGAGGCTAGGACTTGACGTTTGCTGAGCTAGCCCATCACTGCTGTGCGAGCGAGGCTTATCCTCTGCTCCAATCGAAATCGGATTGCTTCGCCCCAAAGAATTCGGCTTTAGCGCTTTTGCAGTATCTTTTGTGTTTAACTGCTAACTTGGTCCAATTTTGCATTGCAGTGAGCTATGTTCGCCGATCTTGTGTCTTGATGAAAGAGACCAAAAGTTGCCTTATGCTTCCCCGGTTGAAGCTTTACTTTTAAGCAGGAGGAACAACTTGGGGCAGCTGATGTGTGTCCCAGAGGCTGTTGGCAGCCTTTTATCCGAGGTGATTCGTTCTGAGGTAAGGCTGGCTGCCGCTTTTACCGGAGATAATCCGCTTCAAGATAGTGGGCGTTGCCTGTGGGATCATCGGCATCATTGCCGACTTTCAACTTTGGTGGCCTTTGGGGGCGATCCACTTCGGAAAGCGGGCATCACACCCGTTAGATCACTGGTATCACTGCCGATTCCCATTATACGTGATTTATCGTGTTGGCGGCGATAGGTTTTTATTGCCAGGCTCCAACAAAAATGGCCTGGCAAGATCTGCCATTTTTGTGGAGAATAATGGCCGTGTCCTTGCGGCACCACTGGTTATGGCCTTGTGCAAGAGGAAGGCCTTTCGTGTCCAGTCGACCTGACTTAGAAGCAGATAAAACCGCTTGTATGCCTTTTGCGCAAATGACCCTGTCGAACCACTGAACGTGTTGTATGAAACACAACTTTGATGTAATATCAATGTACTCTTCCTTTGAAATCAATGAAAGTTCATCTCTTGATTATCTGATCTTTGCTTGCTTTCATTGAAAATTTGGCTATAGCGGAGCTAAACTGTATGCGGAGTTAAGGGCATAGTCGCTTCTTTGAATGAACTTCGCGAAACTGGTATGTCCGCGAACAGCGCCTTTTTAAGGGGCTAAGATAAGCCTTCCGGCGAAGTCCCTGAAGGATTGCGCGAAGTCCGCATTTTAAGCCAGGGCGAAGTTAACCCTTAGCGGGATCGAAGCAGCGCTTCTCGGGAAGGCGCTTCGGGTGGCGTTTCGAATTAATTCGAAACGGCGACGTACGCCCTTTTCGAGGCCTCGTTTCAGGCGCTGATTGGCCTATAAAAGCCCGATCGGGCTGAACAGGAAAAGATCTCCTTTTTTCAGAGAAATTTCTTGACTTTCCCTCTCCCTCTTCCTTCTTCATTCAGAGAACTTTGAGAACTCTTGCAGCTCTTCAATGGCGCCCAAAAGACAAGCGGGGAAAGAAGTGGCGACTTCTGCAACGGAGGGTCCTCCTCCTCTGGTCATCGAGCGACCAATCGCCGGTAAGAGACTTTCTCTCCTAATTAGAGACTGCGGTCTCTCTCTTTTAAAGCCAGTATTTGGCTTATCAGGACGATCGAATATGATCTGTCCTTATTAGGGACTCGTTTCCCTGATTTTCCCTATCTTCCTTGTACAGGGAATTAAGAACTGAATAGTTCTTCTTTAGGCTTCCGTACGAAGCCATTACTTGGGCTGTCTTCGTCCTGTTTGAGGAACAGGACTCGGGTCTGTCCCTTCAGTCATGGCCACGAAGGATGGCTCTTGACCATAGTGCCCTCTTGGTGACGTCTTAAGCGAAGTTGGTACTTAGACGTTTTCTGCAAAATGCAGATTTGTCTGCGAGATCAAGCTTTGTCGAGGCTGTCGCCTTACTGGCCTTGCTCACGGGGCGAGGCTATGCCTTGGTGAATCTTATATCTCCATGTCTGCTTGATTGTTGAACTAATCATAGTTCTCTTCCCTTTTCTTTCTTGCAGTACCTTACACCCCTGGTCCCTTGAATAGTCTGTTTGGGATGACCAGCCGAGCGGATGGCAGTATCAGCCTTCATTTCTATGGCCAGGCTTCTTTTTTAGTGAGCGGAGTTCCGTCGTCCGGGACACGCTTATCCATGGTGGTGATCCGCTCACCATGAGGAGTATTCTAACCACCGCTCCTCTCGAAGACATCGATCGTCGGACTTATCAAAAGCCCAATTTCATGTTCGGAGATGCCGCGTCCGATCCTGATCGCCAATTGCAGGCAGGCGAGGGACAGTGGATCTTCGAGTTGGATGGCGAGAAGTTTTATCTTCCGTCTAACAAGCGGCACTTTCCTTTGTCTTCTTTTGAGTGCGTAACTCAGGCTCGGAAGATGGCATGGGGCGTGAGCCGAAGTGTCGAGTCCGTCCACGTCGGGAGATTGAAACCTCAGTCTCCTGGTTTTTCAAGGGCGGGCCCTCCTCACAACATAATAGGCCTATATCCTGGAAACGTGTCGCGGGAGCTTCCGGTAGGAGAGAATCCGGCTGTGGCGCAGACCTTTGGCACCCAATTCTGCGCAGTTGATGGGAACTATCCTGCCACTGACTTCAGGACTCCCAGTTGGGTTCATGCCCCAAAGACATGGTGGGCGGACCTGACCAACTATGTCCTCGCTCACTTCGAGGAGGACTTGGAGAGGTTGAACCTCTATGAGGCCGTAAGGGCGACCTGCTACGGCATTGATATGAAGGTGGCGTGCTTCTACGCCATCCTTGAGTTATACTGCCCAGCTTCTGGGACTTTCTTCACCCCAATTGGCGAGTTGGGCATGACCTTGCACGAGATGAGGGAAATCTCTGCCCTGCCTTTCGGGTCTCTCCCGTATGAAGAGTACTTTCCATGCGAGACGGAGTTGGCTCTTCTGGAGAAGCAGGAGCCTGCTTTATTTGAGACTTATCGGGAGTTAATGTGCCATTTGCACATCTGTTCTAGCATCCATGGTGGCAGCAAGGGTAGCTCGAAGAGCTTGAAGAACTGGGGGAGTTACCTATTCCCAGATATGAAGAATGCTCCTGAGGCAGCTCATTGTGGAGTTGCAGATGGCGACATTTTTGAACGGATGGAGATATGCCTCCAAAGGGATATCGTCATGACAGAAGACGATGGTCCCTATAAGAAGGGTGATGTCCTTCGGAGCTTTCACCATCAGGCTCGTCAACCGATGTCTCGGAAGGCACTGTTGGCCGGTTTCTTAACCGTCTGGTTGAAGAAATGCGTAGTGCCATCCTCCTCGGGTGACATCGTCCACCCGAATGTTTTAGTGCCCGCCGTTCGCTTGGTCCATGGCCATCGTCTGGGTCTCCTCCCGGCCATGGTGTGCTGTATTCAAAGAGGCCTCCGCGCATTAACGGAGGCTTTCTACAGGCCACCAGCGACGAGGCGTGGGAAGAGCGCCATCCTGCCTTGTGATGGACCCAATCCTAGGGTGGGTCTGCCATACACTTATTTAATGGCATGGTTTGCCTTGCACTGCCCTTCTTTGATTGAAGCTGGAGAGGACCCTCCGCAAGGTGTTCGAATGGCTCTTCTCCGCCGATTCGAAGGATGTTCCTGGTTGAAGACCTACGTGGCCGAGGCCCGCAAGTTAGTGCGTCGTCATGACGCTTACAACCTATTTCGCTATTTTTCTCGCATTCGGGGCGCAGGATACGACGAGGAATTCCGAGATGCGGAGTCAGGACGGTCTCCCATGAGTCGGGGGGTTTTTGAGTGGCTGGTCAGCATCCGGCCCTCACATTTATTGTATAGAAGCGGGGATGTCTGCTATTTAGAACCTTACATCCCAAGCCAGTTTGCTCGACAATTTGGGTACGACCAGCTGTATGTGGGCAACCCCAATCTCGATTTAGACTTCATGGGGAGTCTCATCGATGGGGCTCGTGCCTGGCGATTCTTTACTGCGGGCAGCATTGGGGCGTGGCTGCGCACGCCATTGAAGGATCCCAACCTTCTGACGACCCTGTGCTTTTGCCAGTGGTAAGCGGCTTCCAACTCCACACCTCCTGAATTCAATGCCAACCGCTCAGGTGTGAAGTTAATCTCTCATCGACTGAAGCGAAAGGCTTCTGAGAGAAAGGAAGGCAAACGGGTTCGTGTCCCTGGCTTGGAAGAGTTCATCGCTGTAGATGATAGCGAGGCTTCTGATGTAGGGAGTCCTCGCTTCGAGGCGGGGATGGGAGCTGATACTCATGCGGCTGGCTCTGGTGTGGTGGGGACATCTTCCCCACGACGTGCGGGAGAAGTAGAAGAAGAGGATTCTGACGTCCACTTCAAGAGAAAGCGGGCAGGTAGCTCTCGTAGGAAATCATTGGCGAAGAAGCCCCGCCGCCAAGCTCCTACGATTGTCGTAGAGGGTTATCCCTCTACAGCGATTCCTCCTGCTGCCCTATTAGCAGCTGAACCGTCGGTTGCTGAACCGACTAGTGGTGAATTCGCTCCAGGTCTGGGTAAGGTTAACCCCATCCATATAATACGCCTTTGGTGTATCCCAAATAACTCATTATTTGCTTCTTGTTGCAGGAGTTGAGGCGGTTGGGGAGCAAGGGGAACATTATGATCCCCTATTCGCTTATGGGACTGTTGTTGGTTCCTTTACTCACGCGGAGGAGTCCGGAGGTGATGCAGCCGACATTGGTCCCTCGGGCGCTGGGACTTCTAAAGGAAGTTCTGAGGCATCGAGCTCTATTGGGTGGTCCACAGGATACTCGGCAAGCGAAAGCGAGCCGGCTGTTCGTGCTGATTCTGGCAAAAATTTTCCGATGGAGCCCCTGGAGACTGATGCGGCTGACGAGATGTTCGAGGCAACATCATCCTTTGGTATTGTCCTAACCTCTTGGCTTCTTTTGCATGTAGTGTCCCGACTAACCGTAGTCTTGTTACAGGTGTTCGACCTCAAGGTGCATCAGCTTTAAGAGAGCCGGAAGATCCCCCCGAAGGGCCACAGGGTGACATGAGCGCTTCGACCGCGGCGGATGCTGCTATGTTGGACGCGCTGTATGGCGACCTGCCTTCTTATCGGCCCAAATCAGCCGAAAGGCCAGAAGTTACGGAGGCGGCAGTCCCAGAGGTGTCCTCACTCCCAACTATATCAACGAGTGGGGTGCCGACAATTTTGCCAAGTACGGAGCTGAGGGTGATCACAAGCCCTACTTCTCCAACCCTGGTGGTTGAGCCTGCTGCTCAGGAGGTGGTTGCTAGTCCTTCTTCCGCGGTGGCTGGCGTTCTGGTCTCGATGAGAACTCCACCGAGATCGCCCTTGGCTTGTCCGGCTGCTGTCAGTGCTCCCGCTGCTTCTTGTGCGACGGCGTCGACCAGGCTGGTGGACTATTCCGAGGTTGCCTCTTTACCGGAAGTGGCTGAGGTCGAGAACGATTACATCGGTGACCTGGTCGATAACTTTTATAAAGGCTTAGGGCGGACTATCGACCTGGTTCTGAAGGGCTCAACTATGCCATTCTAAGGTTAAAGGGGGTCCTCTCCCGTGATATTGAGAGTATTCGGGACTTTGAGGGGTATCACCAGGCCACTGCCTTGGAGCTCCTGGTGGATGAATTTGAGAAGGATGCGGAGGAATGGCGCCGCCTTCACCGTTTGGACCCGGAGTCTTTAGTTGATGACCGGCTCGCGCTTCTCAATGCTCAAAAGCACGAGACTCGGCTTGCCGCTCAAGAGGCTGCTAAGGCTATCTCTTCTGACTTGAAATCCTTGGAAACAAGGCAAGCGGAGGTTGGAAGTGCAATTGACGTCTCCACTAGTGCTCTTCTCGGCGCTGAGGATAAGATTGCGAAGGCTGAGGAAATGATCAGGAAAACAAATCTCCTCTTATCCAAGGCCATACCGGTGCGTCTTGAGGAAACTGCGCGGCTTGAAGAGCTCAAAGCTCAGAGTGAGGAGCTTGCGCGGCAGGGGTTGTCACAGAGGGCTACTTTGGCGGAGGTCGAAGCTCGTCTGGCTCAGGCGGAAGATTTCAATGAGGCTGAGTTGAGGTCACAAGCGCTTGCCCAGGCTGCTGATGACAGGAAGACGAGGCTAAACACCCTCGGAGAGCGGCTCAGATCGTACAGTGTGCGCTTGTAGCACCATGTACTTTATCCACTTGAAATGAATAAAAATTCTTTCTTCTTTTGTCGAATCTTCAATCTTGTTCTTCTTTTTGAATTGCGATTCCGAATTGTAGTGCAATTTCTTGAGAACATAGTTCTTGTTTGGGTTGGATAATGAGACTTGGCTATCTGTCAGTTCAGAGGTCGCGATGACATAACTGGTTGAGACGTCACCTAGCCCGAAATCGGTCCTCGTCGGATCGTAAGATGAGACCTGTCTTTTGTAAATGTCAACAGGGCTCGAAATTGAGACTTAGCTGTCTGCTGGTTCAGAGGTCGCAATGACATAACCGGATGAGACGCCACCAAGCTTCAGAAATTGGTGATACTCGTCTTTTGTAAATGTCAACGAGTATCGAGACCTGTCTTTTGTAAAAGTCAACAGGGCTCGGAATTGAGACTTAGCTGTCAGCTGGTTCAGAGGTCGCAATGACATAACTGGATAAGACGCCACCAAGCTTCAAAAATTGGTGATACTCGTCTTTTATAAATGTCAACGAGTATCGAGACCTGTCTTTTGTAAATGTCAACAGAGATCGAAATTGAGACTTAGCTGTCTGCTGGCTCAGAGGTCGCAATGACATAACCGAATGAGACGCCACCAAGCTTCAAAAATTGGTGATACTCGTCTTTTGTAAATGTCAACGAGTATCGAGACCTGTCTTTTGTAAATGTCAACAGGGCTCGGAATTGAGACTTAGCTGTCTGCTGGTTCAGAGGTCGCAATGACATAACCGGATGAGACGCCACCAAGCTTCAAAAATTGGTGATACTCGTCTTTTGTAAATGTCAACGAGTATCGAGACCTGTCTTTTGTAAATGTCAACAGGGCTCGGAATTGAGACTTAGCTGTCTGCTGGTTCAGAGGTCGCAATGACATAACCGGATGAGACGCCACCAAGCTTCAAAAATTGGTGATACTCGTCTTTTGTAAATGTCAACGAGTATCGAGACCTGTCTTTTGTAAATGTCAACAGGGCTCAGAATTGAGACTTAGCTGTCAGCTGGTTCAGAGGTCGCAATGACATAACCGGATGAGACGCCACCAAGCTTCAAAAATTGGTGATACTCGTCTTTTGTAAATGTCAACGAGTATCGAGACCTGTCTTTTGTAAATGTCAACAGGGCTCGGAATTGAGACTTAGCTGTCTGCTGGTTCAGAGGTCGCAATGACATAACCGGATGAGACGCCACCAAGCTTCAAAAATTGGTGATACTCGTCTTTTGTAAATGTCAACGAGTATCGAGACCTGTCTTTTGTAAATGTCAACAGGGCTCGAAATTGAGACTTAGCTGTCTGCTGGTTCAGAGGTCGCAATGACATAACCGGATGAGACGCCACCAAGCTTCAAAAATTGGTGATACTCGTCTTTTGTAAATGTCAACGAGTTTCGAGACCTGTCTTTTGTAAATGTCAACAGGGCTCGAAATTGAGACTTAGCTGTCTGCTGGTTCAGAGGTCGCATTGACATAACCGGATGAGACGCCACCAAGTTTCAAAAATTGGTGATACTCATCTTTTGTAAATGTCAACGAGTTTCGACACCTGTCTTTTGTAAATGTCAACAGGGCTCGGAATTGAGACTTAGCTGTCTGCTGGTTCAGAGGTTGCAATGACATAACCAGATGAGACGCCACCAAGCTTCAAAAATTGGTGATACTCGTCTTTTGTAAATGTCAACGAGTATCGAGACCTGTCTTTTGTAAATGTCAACAGGGCTCGGAATTGAGACTTAGCTGTCTGCTGGTTCAGAGGTCGCAATGACATAACCGGATGAGACGCCACCAAGCTTCAAAAATTGGTGATACTCGTCTTTTGTAAATGTCAACGAGTATCGAGACCTGTCTTTTGTAAATGTCAACAGGGCTCGGAATTGAGACTTAGCTGTCTGCTGGTTCAGAGGTCGCAATGACATAACCGGATGAGACGCCACCAAGCTTCAAAAATTAGTGATACTCGTCTTTTGTAAATGTCAACGAGTATCGAGACCTGTCTTTTGTAAATGTCAACGGGCTCAGAATTGAGACTTAGCTTTCTGCTGGTTCAAAGGTCGCAATGACATAACCGGATGAGACGCCACCAAGCTTCAAAAATTGGTGATACTCGTCTTTTGTAAATGTCAACGAGTATCGAGACCTATCTTTTGTAAATGTCAACAGGGCTCAGAATTGAGACTTAGCTGTCTGCTGGTTCAGAGGTCGCAATGACATAACCGGATAAGACGCCACCAAGCTTCAAAAATTGGTGATACTCGTCTTTTGTAAATGTCAACGAGTATCGAGACCTGTCTTTTGTAAATGTCAACAGGGCTCGGAATTGAGACTTAGCTGTCTGCTGGTTCAGAGGTCGCAATGACATAACCGGATGAGACGCCACCAAGCTTCAAAAATTGGTGATACTCGTCTTTTGTAAATGTCAACGAGTTTCGAGACCTGTCTTTTGTAAATGTCAACAGGGCTCGGAATTGAGACTTAGCTGTCTGCTGGTTCAGAGGTCGCAATGACATAACCGGATGAGACGCCGCCAAGCTTCAAAAATTGGTGATACTCGTCTTTTGTAAATGTCAACGAGTATCGAGACCTGTCTTTTGTAAATGTCAACAGGGCTCGGAATTGAGACTTGTCTTTTGTAAATGTCAACAAGTTCAAAATTGTAGTGAAATTTGGGAGAAAGTCTCGTCTTCACAGGGAGAAACGAGAGAATCACTGTCATAGGTTTAATGTTAACGTAACAGCGAAAGGTATTTGTGGTCTTACCATTCTATGGATGAGAATTGGTAAGTGATTTTGGAGGTCTCGTCCTCGTGGGGAGAAACGAGGGGATTGCTGTCATAGGTTTAGTGTTAACATAACAGCGAAATGTGTATGTGGTCTTACCATTCTATGGATGAGAATTGGTAAGTGACTTTGGAGGTCTCGCTCTCACGGGGAGAAACGAGGGAATCAAGCGGGAACTGGTCCCTTAGGATTTTTAGCAAATCCCCAGCTATCAACGGGTTTGATATGCCTTTACCAACTACCGTTTGAATTGGGCTAGCCATGCTATTCCCCTCAGCATGATGAGTTGTCGAGGACTTATGTTGGGCTTAAAGGCCAACATTTTCCTCTATCCTTAATCGTTAAAGGATTTAGATTATCGGGTTAATGTCTGCATAACCCTGATTCTCCTTTAGGATAACCGGTGCACGGCCAGGTTCCTGTTGGTTTATGGCTGTATGATCTCACTTGGAGGAAGAGAAAGGCTCTCTTTGTGTGTACTTTGCACACGAAGGTCTTGATCAGAGGTGTAGTATTAACTTGACCATGAGAAGGATCCTTGATTAAGGATAATACTTCTTTAAGAACTTGCCAATGATCGGCATCATGAGTAGGTCGCCCTCTGCAGTCGTGAGGCAAAATACTCCGTTTGAATAGACTGTTTCTATCACAAACGGTCCTTCCCATTTAGGCTGAAATTTGCCTTTGGTCTTGTGCGTCATAATCATCGGTCGTCTGACGGCTAAGACCAGGTCTCCTTTCTGGAAGACTCTCTGTTTGACCTTCTTATTGAAGGCTTTTGAGATTCGAGCTTGATATAGCTCGATATGCTGCTGAGCTTGTAGCCGCTTCTCATCTAAGGCTTCGAGCTCTTGAAGACGCAATCGATCATTGTCCTCTAATGTGATCTTAGTGGTCAGAGCGACTCACAATGACGGCATCTGGATTTCCAACGGGATGACTGCTTCGCACCCATATACCAGGGAAAAAGGCGTATTGCCTGTCGGTGTCCGAACCGTGGTTCGGTAGGCCCAAAGATATTCACCAAGCTTTTCGTCCCAATCTCGCTTGTTCGAGGAGACGAATTCTTGAGTAGCTTGATGATCGTTTTGTTGAATGCTTCCGCCAAGCCGTTAGCTGTGGGATTATAGGCAGTTGAAGCCACATTCTGAATTCGATATTTATCGCAGAATTGATAGAATACCTGACTTATGAATTGGGGACCATTGTCATGGATGATCCGCCTAGGGACACCAAATCGATGAATGACATGGTGCTTGATGAAATTAACCACATTAGGGGTTTTGACTTCAATCAGTGGTATAGCTTCTGCCCACTTTGAGAAGTAATCGGTTATTGCCAGGATGAACCGATGACCTCTTGTCGAAGAGGGGCTGATTGGCCCTACGACGTCGATTCCCCATGCTTCAAATGGCCATGAAGCAACAGTTGGGTGGAGCAGCTCCGAAGGCTGGTGTATGAAATCCGCATGAATCTGGCATGCTTTACACCTTCGTGCGTATTGGATGGCATCGGCTATCATAGTTGGCCAATAGTATCCAAGTCTATGCAACCTGTCTTTGAGCTTTGGACCTGGCTGATGAGCTCCGCAAATGTCGTCATGCGCTTCTTGGAGCGCTTCCTGTGCCTCTGAATTGGAAAGGCAACGGAGGAGAACACCGTCATATGAGCGACGGTAAAGTGTCTTCAAAGTCGGATCGTAGTAGACCGTGCAAAGCATAGTCGATGAGAGGAAAGCGCCAGTCTCTTGGTTCAAGATCCGTGGAGACATTATAGACTTCTCGAGTTCTTAGTATGTGCTTGGAGCATACAAGATATCGAGTTGCGACTGTGAGGTGATACTCGGTGTCGGCTGGCAAGGCTAGCGTCGTCGCTAACGCAGCGAGAGCGTCCGCCTTGGTATTCTGAGATCGGGACACATGCCCGATATAGAAACCTTCAAATAGGTTAGCCAATTCGATGGCTGTATGGTAATAAGGCACCAAGTCCTCATGGCGGACTTCATACTCGCCTTTAACCTGATTGATGATTAGTTTTGAATCGCCATAGGCTTCAAGGTAGCGCACTCCCATTCCATGAGCGAGCTGAAGACCAATGAGCAGAGCATTATATTCTGCTACATTGTTGGAGCACGATTCTGTCAGAGAAAATGCTCTGGGCAGGACATGATTCTGTGGGGAGATAAACACAACCCCCACTCCGGCAATAATCTTGCCTTTAGGGCCCATTCGCGATGCTCCATCAAAGAACATCTGCCATACTTCCTCTTCTGAGGTTGCATTAGACTCGAAGACCTCATCAGGGATGTCTTCGTGAAGCTTTGAGTGTTCCGGAACTGGATGAGCAGCCAAGAACTCTGCAAGAGCCTGGCCTTTAACCGCCTTCTGAGGCGTGAAGATCATGTCGTATTGAGACAATAAAAGTGCCCACTTAGCCAATCTTGAATTCAATGATCCTGGCTTCTTCATAAGAAGACGCAATGGGTTTACCCTGGAGATGACATGTATGGTCTGGCCGACCAAATAATGTCGTGTCTTCTGAACAGTGAAGACGAGAGCTAAACACTCTTTCTCGATAGGGTTGTAGCGAGATTCCGCTCCTATGAGAGTTCTGTTCAGATAATAAATGGCCTGCTCATGGCCATTGTCGTCCTTTTGAGCGAGGAGGGCACCGAGGGAGTAGTCCAGAGCTTTTACATAAAACAAGAACGGTTTTCCTGATGTAGGGGCCACTAAGACTGGAGGTTTTGTGAGGTACCTCTTGATGTCTTCATAGGCTTCTTGGCAAGCTTGATCCCATACGAAGGAAGCACCCTTTTTCATGAGTCGGGTGAACGGCTGACAGCGGCCTGAGAGATTTGCGATGAATCTCCTAATATAAGCCAGCCTGCCTTGCAGGCCTCTAAGCTCTTTGAGATTCCTCGGTGGATGCATGCTCTGAATGGCTTTGACTTTGTCTGGGTCGAGATGAAGTCCTTTTGATGTGACGATAAACCCAAGGAACTTGCCACTCGATACTCCCAAGAAGGATTTTGTCGGGTTCATTTTCAGTTGATGCGCCCGCATTATGTCGAACATCGTTCTGAGGTCGCGAAGATGTTCATTCTTGTTGCGGCTTTTGACGGCAATGTCGTCGACATAGCACTCCACCGTTTTTCGGAGATGATCGCGGAAGATTGTACTCATTGCCCGCTGATAGGTTGCTCTGGCGTTCTTTAGTCCGAAGGGCATTACAGTGTAGCAGTATACCCCCAATGGTGTTCGGAACGAAGTATGCTTCTCGTCGTCGGGATACATCTTAATCTGGTTGTATCCTGAAAAGCCGTCCATAAAAGACATCCTTTCGAACCCACATGTGTTGTCGATCATGACGTCGGTGATGGGCAGCGGAAATTCATCCTTGGGACAGGCCGTATTGAGATCACGGTAGTCGATGCAGATCCGTATTTTTCCGTTCTTCTTGAGGACGGGGACGATGTTAGCTACCCAATCTGGATGTTGTTCCTCCCGGATGAAGCCACATGCAATGAGCTTGTGAACTTCGGCTTCAATAGCTTCCATGATGTTTGGGCGAAACTGACGTTGTTGCTGCTTGACTGGCTTGACGTCAGGCTTGATGTTTAGACGGTGCATAGCGACCTGTGGATCAAGTCCGGGCATATCTTCGTAGCTCCACGCGAAGACGTCTATATACTCTCTTACGAGTATTATCAATTCCTCCCTTTCTGTAAGTGATAGGCTTTCACTTATAAAGATGGGCTTAGGGTAGTCTTGATTACCCAAGTTGATCTGCATCACCTTGTCTTCAGTAGGTGGCTCGCGCAGTTCGAATCTCTTTTCCCATTGAAGGTCTAATTGCTGGGCCCATGGTTCCTCGTCAGTGGCTTCTGCTGGCTCCAATTGACTGCTTGAGGTCATATTAGCAGTGAGGTTTTCGAACATCCCTCCTATACTGACATCTGAATCCCACTCGGAGGATGAGGCTGAATGTGATGGAATTGGTTCATCGTCTTTGACTTGAATGGTTGCTGACGATGTGGGTGTAACATACCCCAACCCCCTGCGTGTACTATCATAGTAATTTGCAGGCTTCCCTTTAGGCACAAAGTTCCGCATCAAACTGCGCCTTCCTTTTCCAAAATTTAGGCCTGCTCCATGGTTCAAGTCGTACCCCATTTTCTCCATAATATGGCGCGCTGGCCGCGCGTAATGAAAGAACTGTGGGGCGTCTGAGTCTGAGCTTGAATCTGCAGTTGTGGGTCCCCGTGGCTGGGTTCTACCGAAGATTATCGGCGACTGACCTTGTTTGGACGGCAGGATCACCAAGACGGCTCCTTCTGCGGATTCCATGGGCGTACTGGACGCACTTAGCTTGTGTAAAGGCATGTGCAGAGAGCTATCCGTAATGGATTCAAATAGCCCAACACTCGCGGGATAATCAAAAAAATATTATCATTAATTACCCATTCACCTTCATCCTCTGAAGGAGTATTACATAGGGGATTATTGAGACATGCTATAATTGGTTCACCAATCAGAATGGCTGGCATGCCTGTTTCAGATTCTGAATCCGCCTCGTTGCCACTTTCATCATCGTCCGGCAACGGTTCTTTGAGTGCTCCACCGGTCTCTTGATATAGGAGAGCGTCAGTGAAGTAATTTTCTACCCCTTTGAATGGTTGCTTCTCAGCAAAGACAGTTCGTACTGTTGCATCATCTTCAACATATTTGAAGCATTGGTGCAGAGTAGAGGGAACGATCCAGTTAGCATGGATCCATGGCCGTCCTAGCAGCAGATTATATGATGTGTCAGCATCAATGACATAGCATGTCACTTCTGACTTCAAACTCCCGATTCTGCAACGGAGTCGAATTTTCCCCAGTGGATGACTGCTTCCGGCGTTAAAATCGTATATTGTAGTAGTGGTCGCGGACAACCTGTACAATGGTATGCCGAGGAAGTAGAGAAGCCTTTTGGGGATAATGCTGAGTGCAGACCCCGGATCGACTTGTATTCTCTCGATGCACGTTGAACCGATATATCCGGTGTAGTACAGAGGTCGATCGTGCTTGTTGTCTTTGAGAAGCATATCTTCCGCCGTGAATGTAATAGCGGGCACCTTTGATTGTGCATGATGACATTCCGGGCAAGGAGACTGAACGTCGTCGTTAGGGATTTCAGGCATGCATGTCAGAAAGGATTCTGAATTGGCTAGCGCATCCCTGAGTGCTTCTCTTGTTTCTTTCGAGAGGCGAAGGAGCTCGTGTATAGTGATACGAGCTGGGATATTGGCCAGCTGAGCCAATATGTCAAACCGAAAGGGCGTATCAAACCCTTGGCCTGGTGGTTTCTTCAACACGTGGTCGAATCGTACCTCCTTAGGCCTCTCTTTTCCCTTGGTTGGGATTGGAGTGGATGCTGGTGCTTGTACTGACGTCGTTTGCTGTCGTGTCTCGTCAGTACGCTTTTCATACTGCCTCAAGTATGATTTTCCGGATCGGGTGCCCGTCTGTTGAGGCGCATCGGCTTACGCTGCGCAAGCATGCCTTTCTCCTTCGGAATCACTGAGGGAGGCCGATGTAAGATTGTCATCGTCTGGCAAGATGGAGATGACATTGCAAGACTTGCCCTTTGAGTTGGGCTGCTTTGGATCCCGCTGTACGTCTTGGACGAGGTCTGGATGTATCCACATGACTTCTCCTGTCTCCAACGTTAAGGGGACAAGGCCCTTATTGTTTTGAGCTGCAGCTGGAAGTTGCTTGACTTCCAACCGTGGTGCAGGGATGGAATAAGTCCAGTCAGGAACTGTGATCTTTGGAGCTTTGCCAAACTCGAGGGTCACCATATTGGCAGTAACCTTCTTTTGCTCCGTCTTCAACGTCAGAACTCCGGCATCGACCAGGGCTTGTATCCTGTCCTTGAGGATATAACACTTGTCAGTAGGATGGTGGATCATCCTGTGGTAGAGACAATATTTAGGGTCGTTTGTGCGCCCTATCTCATTGTGACGCCGAGCATCTGGCAGCTTCATTTTGTTCCCTTTGTGGAGCAGATGGAATATCGTGACCACCTGATCGTCTTTGAATGAATACTGCTTTGGAGGGAATTTAGGCTCTTGATTGTTGAAGCCACTCTTCTTGGCCTTCGACTGCACATCTCTGGATAACTCCACAGACATAGTCTCTTTGCCTTTAGCTTGAGAAGATTGCGGTAGTTCGCTACGCCCTTTGCTGTTCATCCCCCACTTGCCTCTAGGGGCGGATGGTTCGAACTTTTTAGCCGACTTCTAGGCTATCTCAGCTTGTTCGACCAATTCTTTCCAAGTGTGGGCTTTGACAGCCCCCATGCGAACTTCTACTTGGTCTAGGAAGTTGTGTCTGCATGTCTGCAAGAGCATGGGTAATGGTATCCCTGCTGGGCACATCAAGGATAAGTTTCTGAACCGTTCAATGTAGTCACGGACAGATTCGCCCTTCCTCTGCACAGTGGAGAGGAGCTTATCCATGGTTACTTCGGTATCATCCTCATAGAAACGAGAGAGGAACCGAGTTTCCAGGTCGATCCAGGAGTTGATAGAACCCGGGGGAAGACTGCGAAACCAGTCAAATGCCACCCCCTTTAAGGTGCCAATGAAAAGCCTAGCCATGATGGCGTCATTGCTTATAACATTACCAGTCTGAGACCGAAAATAGTAGATGTGCTGATTTGGTGAGCTCTTTCCGTCATAGGTATGCAATGTTGGTGGTTTGAACTTTGGTGGATATGGCACCGAATCCCACTCCGGCGGATAAGGACGGACTGCCTCTACCTTCTTTAATTCATCCCTCTGAGCTAGGGATGCAATTTGAGCCTGGAGGCCCTTAAGGACTTCGGCGTCTAAGGAAGAACCCTCCTTGGATTTCTCCATCTTTGGCTGCTCATTGCTGAAGTGTTCCTCCTCGTCGTGATTGCTCCCGGCATCATTGTTGTTCTGGTCACTGAGGAGTTGTGCGAGCATCTGTTGAATATTGTCCAGAGCCTCTTGCTGAGTCTTGGAAGTTTGCTCCTGAGCTTCCAGGCGCCGACGAAGATCGTCGTTGACGTTATTAGCCATATTGACTTATGCTCTGTTTGTTCGCACCGAGCTAACTGTCGCCGAAGAGGCATACCCACTATCTTCATCTTCTTCGTCTGATGATTGGAGTGATCTCCTGGGCTGTGACGAGGCTAGGGCCATCGAGGAAGAAGGCTGTTCATAAGTGTAGGGTATCGCCACCCTGGATCTGGTGTTTCAGAAAACACCTTCTTCATGCACCAAGACTTCGCCTAAGCCTGGGCTGTAATCTGGATCTGGGGAGCTGTAGGGGTGTCATCAGATGTTTGTCTTCCCCTGCACAGTTCTCGCCCTCTCCCAGTCATGTTGACATATGCGGAGGGGAGATCTCGCAAGATACTCCTTCTGCGATGCTTCATCGGGGCTTGTACCGATAGTCGATCAAAACTGACCGTCGTCTTGGAGGCGTGGCAGGGATTGGTCCCAGCCGGCAATGGACCGAGTGGAGTGTCAGCAGCGGACATCCCACTTGTCGATAACAGGGGGGAGAGGTT
The DNA here is from genome assembly GCA_038442645.1 of Agave tequilana. NCBI lineage: Eukaryota > Viridiplantae > Streptophyta > Magnoliopsida > Asparagales > Asparagaceae > Agave > Agave tequilana. The sequence goes on from JAVJIF010013469.1 coordinate 56,621, forward strand.
TGTTTATCCGTCAACAATTCCCTCAGATCGGACCCGGTTGGGTCTCTGCAATTGAGCGCAAAGGCTCTTTTGGGTCGCACATAGGGCGATGTCCTGTTTCTTTTATCCCTGCAGAAGGGATTAGCACTGAATAGTGCTTTGGTTCCAGCTTCGTCATAAAGCGCGGGCTTAGCGCTTGACGAACTGGTGAGCGGAGCACGCTGCGGTGCTTTACCCGCTATGCTGCTGCGAAGGCAATTGGCCTTAGATAGTACTTTGGCTTCAGCTTCGCGGTCATGGACCCTGTGCGTACGCTGTGGTACAGTAGCTTCGCTCATGAGAACGAGGCCGGCGCGAGGCATTGCTGCTCTTGAATTGGGTGACGGTATGATTGCCGTCTTGATTTTATGATTGGAGCAGGCAGGCATCTTGCCTTTTCTTCGCGAGAGAGGCGCGATTTAGGCGTAGCTACGCCTGAAGCTTCGGTCGGAGACTTCTGTTTAGGCTTCCATATCCGCCTTGGCAGAGGAGACTTAGGTCCACAAGGAACCTGATTAGCCACACACGAGGCTAAGGGGTGTTGGCAGAATTCTGCTTCCGGTTTCTGATTTGAAACCTTGGTCGTGAAAACCCTCCTATGCTTCCGTGCTCGAAGCATTGGGCCACCCCCAGAGAGGACTTCTTCAAATCTTCCTTGATCGAACTGAACTACCAAGTTCTCACAAGTGAAGGAATCAGACTGCGGACATGCTTCCTTGTTGCGCCAAATAACCGCAGTAGGTTCACAGAGAACCTTTTCTGTCTCCGCAGAGACTTTCCTTGAAGATTTAGCCAGAGGGGCTCTGGCTGCACCGGCTTTTCTGAATTCAGAGTTAGACCCGAAGGTCTGTTCGTCGCATTGCGACACTTGATTCTCGGCAGTGGAGAATTTCTTCCCCAGCGGAGTCGCCATCTTGTTTTCCATTATGTTTGCAAAGGGGGAAAACTTACAATAAAGAGTTTGAGGAGCTAAATTACAAGTATTCTTAAAAAGATTACAAGTAGATCTCCTCAGAGATTCTGGAGAAGTGTGCCGATGGAGTCTGGTCAGCGCGCGACCACTTTGTCCCTTTGACGATGCGAGCGATGAGATTCCCTTCTCGCCTGGTTCGGGGAATCAGAGAATAGAAGGTTGGTAGAACCCTCTTGCTGCTTCTCAAAATCGCCTTCAATAAGGAATTCCTTCTCGCCTGGTTCGGGAGATTCCTTGAGAAGAAGGACGATGTTAGGGTATCAACACCCTGGATAGAGAAAGCAATTCTCTAAAAGGTCTCTGAATTCGAGAGCGCACGGTGCGTCGTGAAGAAGCCTCTGCTTGTGGAGTCCTCTTTTTGTCTTCGATCGATCCCCCTCTCCTTGTACCCTTGGTGGGCTATTTATAGGGAGAGCAAGGGTATAATCGTCCCTTGAAGATATGAAAACAGATTGAATCAAATCTGTTTACATCTGGAAAGTAGCCTTACTGCGAGGCTAGGATCAGCTTCTGCGAAGCTAGAATTGGCAGGTCGGTGGACCTTCTCGATCTGTTTTGATCCTTTCCATATCGTTGGAGGATTTCCCCTGATCTTCTTACTCGTTTTAGAAGAGTCAAGAGATTGTGGCAATCAACTGCCAAATTTGATCTCTGATTTGATCTTGATTGGATTTGATCTGATTGGATCCGGTCTCATCCGGAGATTTGATTGGTCAAAGGTTGACCATAGCAGACCAATAGCGGCGCTGCCCGCTTTGAGCTCGTAGCGGAGCTGGAGACGGTTTCTGGCGAAGTCCGAAAGAAACCCTTTGGCGGAGCTGGAAGTCCTCTGTGGCGAAGTTTGCGAGTTGGCTTCTTGGCGAGGCTTTGGATGACTTCAAGGCGAAGTTGGGTGATATTAGCCTCTCAAGCGAGGCTATCCCTTTGGGCTCATGCGATGCTAAGTGCCAGCATCTTAGACCTGCTGAGGTCTGTTTAGAAACAATCCAGGTTCACTGTCTGCTTGCTGGATCAGTGGAGTCCAAGTTGCTTCCTTGTCCCTCGGAGATGGGGAAAAACTGGTCTTCAACTCGTCTGTCACTTGTCTTTTATAAATGTCAACAAGTTTAGACATTGTTCGGACCAATAAGAATCTTGTCTTTTTTAAGTGTCAACACTTTAGATTTGTCAACACTTTAGATTTTACATTTTATTTTTCTTTTTTAGGATTTTGTCTTTCTTTTTAGATTTTTCATTTTCTTTAGATTTTACATTTTCTTTTTAGAAAAAATAAATATAAAAAAGAGAAATTTTTGATCATGTTTAAAGAATCAAACTTGATTTTAGGGATTAAGGAAACTCTTAACTAAGATTTCTTAATATAAGTCGAAAAGAGGAGTTTTGTTGGATTTTTAGGTTAAGTAAAAAAGGATAAGAAAGATAGTTAGATTTTAATTCTTTCTTTAGCATATATACATTAAACATATTGAGGGATTAATCAAAGACTTAGTGATTCTATTTACATATATATATATAGTAATAAAAAAAAGGAAAAAGAAAAAAGTATAAATAATTAAATAAAATAATTACTTAGCCACTAATTAAGCTGGTTAGCTGTGCCTTAAGAAGCATGGCCAGTCACGCCTAAAGGTGGTTAAGTCCTTAGTATTCGTGGCCTAGTTTACTCGAGTCCTCGAACCTTAGGGATGTATCTTCATCTAGTGCCCTAAGACCGACTGGTTTGGGAGTCATCGGTAAGAGGCTCGTTACATTGGTAAACTAGAAAGCCTAAGGAAGCTAAGGAGGTGTAAATAAATAAATAAATAAATAAAATATATATTGTATATATTAGTAAATAAATGAACTTTAGTCTAAGAAAAATCCTTCATATTCATAGATGTATATATACTAGGTTAGATGCAAAATCCGGTCTTCGCTCTATTCTTTAGAAACCTAAAACTCTAAATAGACACTTATAAAAAGAATGACGAGTCTAGGGTAACCTGAAACCTATAGATCAAGTAAAGTTCTTGAAAAATATGGATCAAAAATCTCTCACTAACATTTTTCTTTTTTCTTTATGGATTTTGTGGGTGCAATCCACTGAAAACCCTCAGGAGACAGCACTCCTCCTCTAGGGTAACCTAGAGGTTTAACGGCTTGTTGCACGTGCTCAGTGCAATCGTGTCACCTACGAAAGTGGTTCAATAATGTAGTTAGGATTTTTTCTTTTTCTTTTTGCTCGAGGACGAGCAAAAGCTAGGTATGGGGGTGTGATTGTTATTCATTTTTGCATCATTTTTCACATCCATATCATCCTTTATGTAAATAAAAATAAGCTTTTTACTCGTTTTCTCTCTAAATTTGCAGGTCCACCATTAATGGAGAGGAAGGCCCATAATCTATGGAATTATCAAGGAATTTATAGGATTAATTAAAAGCCAAAGGAAAAGCCCAAAAGTCAAGCCCAGATCTGGAATCGTCCACGCATATCCCCAGCCTTCTAGAAGATCCAGCGTGGCCAACAGACTGTAACAGAACGGCAACAGAATTCGTTGGCGCAACGTCCAAGATTTTGCCGCGGAAACGCGGCTCTGGCCGCGGATCCGCGGCAGGAATCTGGCCGTTGAGCCAGCGATTTGATCCCACGGTCGAGATTTGAGAGCCTCATCCTCTGGAGCCTATAAATAGACCCCTAGGGCCTCTGCGAAAAATAGAGGAGAGAATTGGAGAGAAGAGCTTGTAATTTTTGAGAGAGTTGTAGGGATTTTCTCTAGTTTCTTTTAGTGCTCTTGTAATCTTCTTTCTCCTTCTAGAATTCTGCAAAAGAGAGAAAGAGAGAGTGTGAGAGCTTGTAATCAAAGTGGTGACAACTTGAAGCAAGGATTTATCCATCTATCTTCTCATCTTTACTAATTCTAGTGCTTTACTTTACTTGCTTTACTTTCTTCAAGCTTTAATTTCCATTGCATTTTTCTTCTACCATGAATTGTTGTGTTCTTTTCTTTGCAATGTCTAGCTAACTTTCTAACATGACTAGCTAATCACTAACTTCGCTAACTTCTAACTCTTGGGTGATTGCTATATTATGATCTTGCAATTTCAAGTCTCTATTATTCCCCAATGAAGATGAGTCACTTTAATTCTTGGCAAATGCTTGTTTTCCTTCCATATGATTCATGTGTGCCTCATTTAGAGCCTTGTCTTTAGAACAAGTGCCTTGATGGAACATGGAGATAGAGCACCTAACTATGCTATTTGTTGTACAATTTTCTTACTTCAATGCTAGCTTGAGTATGGCTTTAAATGACTAATGAATCTTGTATCTTCTTCCTTAGCATTACCTTGAGTGACACTCTTTGATTCCATCATTGAAAATCTATCCGGGAGCAGATGAATCAATGAGGCTACAAGAAAAGACCGAGAAGAACACTTATCCTCCAAGTGGGAAAGTATTTGACCTAACAAGAAAGACAAAACCTTTGCCGATGAATCAACATGAGGCATGCATCACCCTATGAGATTAGTAAGTTAGTAAATTAGAAGGGTTAGCTAGTCATGGTTTCTTCTATCCAAAAGTCTTTCAAAGTTTTTCTTCTCAACTTTTCTTTCAAAAGCTAGTCAAGTTTTCAAGTTCTTTTCACTTTTCTTTCCATCATTTTTCTTTTCATGCAACAAATCCACAACGAATTCTTCCTTTACTTTTCCATGTCATTTTGTTTCTTTTGAACATAGAAGAACTCTCATTTTCTTTCTTCACAGCTTAACCGTAAAGCTTCCATCGCGAGCTCTTCCTGAGGATCGACCCATAATAGCTCATACTACTACGGTGATTCGGAAGGAGTAAAGCAACATTGCAAATACATTCTTGGAGTTTTTGAGCATCACCCACAAGCGTAGAAGGTTGACTCTAAACCCTCTATCTCTGAATATAAGTAAACTCCTACGCTTCCGAACATCCATGTATCTAAAACCCTAGGCTTGCATGTTTTTCTTGCCGCTACCAAGAAATCCTATCTTGGTAATAGCAAGCATATAGAGGCCAATGCACAAGCCCTTGAGGCACTTAGAAGAACGCTTAATAAAGAATATTTGTGCTTAGTTTCTAACTGTGATTCCGCCTTTGCAGTGTAGAACACGTTGACCTGCTCCGAGCTTCAAACGCCCAACATTGTTGAGGATGAATCTAGTGGAGAATCCGAGCAACAATGCTACATGGTCCAAGGGAATGACTCCCTTGAGGTATATTCGGAATCTCAATTAGATGATGATGATGCTAGTTCTTCTAATAATGATTATATTGATCCAAATGCTTTGAATGAAGAACTTCCAATTGTTTGTGAAAAATTGCTTGAAAAATATAATCTTTTGAAAAAGAAGAGTTTTGAACTAAAAAAAGAAAATAAGGATTTGTTTTCAAAACTTAAATTGGCTTTACAAGAGAAGGTTGAGATTTCAAATGAGTGTGACTCTTTGAAAACCCAACTTGAACTTGTTTTAAATGAAAACAAGATTTTGAAAAATAAAAATGATTGTGAAAATGTTTTGAAGAAAAATGAGTTTTTAACTCAAAACTTGATTTTGTTTTAAAGAAAAAGAATCTTTGAAAAATAAAATTGCTTCTATTTCAAAGGAATTGGAAATGGTTTCTAAAAAGAATATTTCTTTGAAAAATGATATAGATTCACATGTTTGCCATGCTAGTGTAGCTTCACATTCTAACTCACCTATTGCATGCCCCTCTTCTTTTATGATTGAAAATGATATAAATTTGTTAAAGAAGAATATGGATTGTTTGGGCTCCACTTTGAGCCATTGTGCTTTGAACCACTCACGTTTGGAATCTATGTTTCGAAAGAAACAAGTTCCTCCTATGCATGCACACAAACCATGGCATACACATGCTCCTCACGTACATACTTATAACACGATGTATGCTCATGTGTACACTTGTACACATTGTGGACGTAAGGGCCACCTTGCTAAGTTTTGTTATGATCGTATACATGATTCAAATTTAGCAACTAAATTTGTTTGGGTTAGGAAAGGAGCTAACCCCTATGGACCCAAAGAGTGTGGGTACCAAAGATCACCCCCATGTTATTTAATGTAGGTGTGGGCTTTCACATGACGTGAGAGTAATGGTGCCTTGAGGTGGATGCGTTCCGAGCTTTATGAGGACAATTTGGATGCATCAATTTTAAGGGGAGTTTGGTGGGAGGACCACCTTGTTTTGGAGACATGGGAGTTGTCCTCATGGTTTTGGTAACTATCTCTTACTCCTTATTTATGTTTGCATGCTTTTAGATCGTTCATTTATAGCATGTCTTGTTTTTAATGTTCATTATGCCATATGCCATATTTATTAGTCCTATGACATGTATGATTCGTATTTGAGACACCCATGTTTATATGGACTCATATTTAGTGTTCTCACTTTAGTTTAACTAATGTGTATGTCCTAGATCTAATACATGTGCATTTGCCATAATGATCACATGAGTTTTTATTTTGATTTCTATGCTTCATGTTTTGATTACATGTTTAGATGTTAGTTTTCATTAAAACTTAGATATATACTTGTACATGTAGTGAGCCACAAATAGATTATTATGTGTTTGTACTTGAATGCTAATTTGTACTTATTAGATGTACATAGCCTGGCTTTGATGATTCATGCATTTGACTTGTATTCCCATTTTGTACATGTTTTCATATTTATGTTTAAACTTCATGTATATGATATTGTGTCTAAATTATTAGCTATACATATACATCCTTGAGCCACTTGCTTTCATGCATATATTTTTGTGGACTCGTTTATATTTGGATATGTATGTATACTTTAGTTTGTACATAACATACATATACCTTGAAGCCTATTTGACTTTAATGATTTTCATGTTTTTGACAAGTAAATTCATAATTGAGCTAAATTGACTATTTTCATGATAATGTATTTCACATAACTCTTATACACTCACTTTATTTATTGTTTTCTCATGATTTTATTTTCATGAGTATAATATAGGCTTTATAGATTTTTGAGTGTTTGGTGATCATGTGATTTACTTATTTTTCATAGAATATATTTTTGTTTTATTCCTTACTTGAAGGATTTCGTACTAGTATACAAATTTTTCTTATAACTAGTTCGTATTCTTCATTTTGGAAGAGTTTTCAATTATGCTAAACTATTTTCAACCTATTTTTGAAAACCCTTTCCATTTAAAGGGCGGTTGGTTGGGCGACCATGCCTTGTATGCTTCTTATTGAAAATCCATTTTAAACATGTACATGAAATGGGTGGTAGGTAATATGAGTTATACACTTGATCTTATTGTGTTTTCAATTGGTATCATTGGATCTTTTCAATTGGTATCACTATTGACATTCTTTTTGTATACTCATATATGTTTTTATATATATGTATGCTTACACTTCAAATAGTATCAATTTCGATTGGTATTCAATTTTCATACATATATATATATATATATATATATATATATATATATATATATATATATATATATATATATATATGCTTTATTTGTGCTTACTATATCTCTATATCTTTAAACACAAATTTTAGTTATGCTAAGCTTGATTTTTTTCAATAACTATTATACTTCAATTGATTATGTTTCAATTGGTATCTTATACAAGCTTATGCATTATTTTATTTGGTATTTCATAAAGGGGGAGAAAATTTATATTTCATTTTCAATTAATTTTGTTTACCCTTAATATTTTACTCTCACACTTTATATTAAAAATGATTAAAAAAATGATGTTTATTTTTTTTGGTATCATATGCTCCTAATGAAAAATTACTTTCAATTGGTACTAATCTTTACAATTGATATCAAGATTATCTATATATTTTTAATTGATATCAAAATTTTTGGTTGGATTCGTCAAAATGATTTATTTACTTACAATTGGTATAATATAGACATGTTTAGTTATATTAAAAACATTTGTTTTATGTACCTTCAATTAGTATGTTTTATTTATTTTCAATTGATATCATGATGCACTCAATTGATATATTTTTTTCAATTGGTATCATAATGTTTTGTTTTGATTTCACCCCTTATTGATATTTTTTTAACTAAAAGGGGGGGAACATTGTTTTATTGTTTTCTTTGACCCCTTTGTTGATGATTGACAAAGAGGGGGATAAGTATTTGAGGTTATATGCATATTTATTGTTTATCTGTAAGTTATTTCATATTGATATTTTTTTATTGTTGGTATCAAAAGCTTTTATTGATTATCTTCAAATTGGTATTAAGAATTTTTTTTATTGATTGGTATCAAAAGTTTTTATGTTACTTTTATTGATAAAGTTTTCACATTGAAATTTTTATTTGTATTAAGAGGAATTATTTAGAGAACATGTTTATTTTAAAAAGGAAAAGGAATTTATTTTAAAAGTTTAGTATCAAGAGCATGTTCATTTCATTGTTTTATGCATGTTGATGCATATTAATGTTTAGCATTCATTGCATATATTTATTGTTTATTGCTATGCATGAGTTAAGGGGGAGCTTCTTTGAAGCTTAACATTAATCCAGGCATATATAACTCCATGAGTTTTGTCATCATCAAAAGGGGGGAGATTGTTGGCCCAGAGGCCTTCCACTCGAGTTTTGATAATGATTAACTCATGTAGTTATAGTTTACTAATAATTTTGTAATGTTTAGTTTCAGATACTTAACTAAGATATTAGTAGGTGATTAGCTTCAACAAAGGTGTTTTGGAGTTTTCACTTGGTGATTCAAGAACCTGAGCGTCAAAGTCATATCTAGCACTCGTTGGAGACAAACTCGGTGGATCACGTTTGGATCGAGTCGACTTGGAGATGGTACTTTACAAGAAGACTTCGGTACATTGTTTAGCTTATAGTTTAGATCCTTTGTTAAAGATTAGATAGTGTGATATGCTCAAGTTCACAACACACACACTTGTTTAAGTTTCATGTTTTGGTTTTCGGTTTTTGTTTAACCGATCTTGTTTTTCATGAATAGATAGAATCAAAAAGTTTACATGGTTTAATGTACATTAGATTTGTTCTATATACATCTATGCTTCAACTATTTAAACAAACTTAGTTTGATAGTCTATTTCATGAGTTTGGAGTTTTGGTGTTTTAACAAAACTTATTTTTGGATTTATTGTCAAAAACATTGATATATATATATATCTTTATATGTATATTGGATTATACCATATACTATATGCTGCAAAGTTGTTTCAATATAATGTTTTGGTATTTGGATGTGTTTTGGAAAAATCGGATTTCCATTTCAAAGTCTAAGTTTTGGAAAATACGAGTTTTGGTTTTCGGATAAATTTCTAAGACACAAAAATGGTTCAAATAAGTTGAAATATCTGTTCAATTTTTTTCACACATGTTTGTATTTCAAATATAATATAAGAACTTATTTTTGTGGATTTTTAGAGATTTTATGGGATTTATTTGATAATTAAAAACCTAATTTTCAAAGTCTGAAACCAATTCTGCCAGGCTCTGGCTGTCGACCGGACCGGTCGACCGGACCAAGAGTCGGTCGACCAGACCGGTCGACCGACGTGCACAAGGACGTGCACGCAGGCCAGCCCCTTGGGCCGGTCGACCGAGCGGTCGACCGACTGAAGGCAACCCACTCTCAGGTTGTCTCGGTCGACCGGGTGGTCGACCGGTCAGAGAGCCGTTGCTCTCTGGTTCTGGGCACGGTCGACTGGGCGGTCGACCGGCAGGCTTAACGGTCATATTTTTAACCGTTGGCCGGTCGACCGGCTGGTCGACCAGAAGGTCAATTTTGACCTTGTCAGCTGCCAACGGGCAGAATTTTTATGGGGGTTATATATATCCCATTTGAAGTAGGTTTTGGTAAGAATTTTGAAGAGAAAAAATTTCCTACTTCTCTAGCATTTAAAAGCAAGTTTTTAAAAGAGTTTTGGCTTTAAAGATTTCATCTTTATTTTTTTAAAGGGTTGAAAAATCATTTGAAAAGAAAATTCTTTGGGAATTGATTTGATCTTCATTTCCATTTCTATCTAGAGTTTCTCCCTAGAGTTTCTCTTTGAGTTTTTGATTTCCAAACTCTTTGTTTTCCACACTTGAGCTATCATTCTATCCTATCTATTAGGATCTTTATTTTGTGGGAAAAGAAGTTGTTTGTGGTTGAGATAGACCACCTAGTTGTAAACCCTCCTAATTTGTGATATCCCTCTTGTGTAGAGGTTGATTATTGGAGTGGTGGTTGGCTCCCTCTAGTGAGAGGTAGAGATTGTGTTTGGCTCCCTCTAGTGTGAGGTAGAGTTTGTGTTGGAATCCCTCAAGTGTGAGGTGATTGATTTGTATTGGCTAAGTGCCTACCCGTCTTGTGTGTGGTGGTGTTTGTGTTGGTTGTGCCATGCCTCTGTGAGAGGTTGTATTGGTTGAGAGAGGAGTTGTGTACTCCCGATTGTATTTGCCCCAAATCCTCAGTGGAGGTTCCCTGTGTGGGAGTCCTGTGTGGACAAGTTAGTGGAAATCCTTCTGTGTGAAGGCGGAGACGTAGAGCTGTGTGCTCGAACCTCGAAACAAATCTCGGTGTTTGCGTTTTATCCATTGACTCTTACTCTCTCTCTTTTATATTGTGCCTTGCATCATTTCATATTGCTCATTCATATATTATATACTTGGCTTGTTTGTGTGTGCCTCACTTGTGTTTAACCACGAGAGCTTCATATAGCACCTGAACTCTTATTCAGAGGAATCAAGAGGAGTTAGTCCAGAGCCCTTCACCGGGAATTCGGCTACACTCGTTAGTTACATTAAGTGTGTTGTAATTAAGTTTTAATTTTCGCATTTTGTTCATTAGATTAGCCGTATACCTATTCACCCCCCTCTAGGTGTACTTACACCCATAACTCTCAAGGGTTGCCTAGGGGTGTGTGGTGCCTATATAAGAGACAATTCCACCATTCTCATCCCTACTCAAACCACATTGAAAGGTTCAAATCTCTCTCTTTCCTCTTCTCTCTCACTTTCTCTTCCAAACTTAGCAAGACTCTGAAGTGTGGACGAAGGGAAGAAAATTCAGACTGAAGGGAAGCGTTCCGGGTAAGTTATTTTGCATTTTCATAGGTTTTAGTTCTTTAAGGCATTTCATCGAACATGTAGTACACACTGGTTAACACTATTAATTTCACCATATAAAACGTATGCTAAAATCCCAATAAAATTATGTAGAACACCTAAGATATGTCTCCTAATTATATAATTTTTAATTGATTTTTAGAAATTTATTTTCAATCAAAAGAAAAGAAGAAGAAGCTGGGCTGTCTTGGCCTGAGCCTGGGCTGGCTCTGGCCGAGTCTGGTCAGGCCAGGCCAGACTCTGGTCGAGTCTGGTCGCGCCAGACCAGGCTGGCTTGGGCCTGGTTAGGCCAGACCGGACCAGACCAGGGTTTGTCTAGCTAGACCAGTCCCAGTTCGAGTCTGGGTCTGTGCACCAGACCTGGGTTCGAGTCTTTTTTACAGACCCGATCCGATATGTTTAAAAAAAGAAAAAGAAAAGAAAAAGAAAAGAAAGAGAGAAAAGAAAATTAGATAAAAAAATATATACATACATATATATAGAAAATTTACAGTAGCAATTTACTGTAGCAGACCCAGACCGAAACCCATTACTGTAGCAGACTCGTTATTGTAGCAAACAGACCCATCAAGCTTTTATTGATTTTTTGGCTTATTTTAATTCAAAAAAATTGAAACAAACTCAGAAAATTCACAGAAAATCACAAACTAAATTTGGGACTCTGTAAATTATTTTGAGTGTATTATTACTTAAAATAACATGAAATTAAATATTCTTTATAATTATTATTTAATGGTTATTTATTTAAAATTGCCAATAAATTTCTAAATATTACTAAAAATGTAAAATTCGTAATCCAGTAATATGTAAATATTATACATTAATTTATTTTTTATGCATGTATTTTATCAAGAAAGTATTTTTTAAATAGTTGCTAAAATTCAGAAATTGAATTATTGGAAATATAAACCAACCAAAATTATAATAAATAGTACAAGTTATATGCTCATTCAACTATTACTGAATAAAAAATATGTCAGGTCTCTAATTAATTCACGCAATATTTAGGCCGCAAATTCTACCCAGAGCCGGTTGCAGTTAAGGGAAATCAGGTTCCAACGAGATCAGCATATGTATATTATTCTCTCCTCGTTGACTTTCGTCGTGATCTTAATTCTGCCTCTTAATTATAAACATGGTTATCATATCGTATGATCATCAACACAATCTTGTGATCATATTTACGTATCAGCTTTTTCTTTTTTGACTATATTACTAATTATTCTATTCTTGATATTATTACCGATACCATCTCATGATCATGTTTTATTACCTTACATATCATGTTTACAGCTTGTCCTTGTACATATATGCATCTGACTTAAATTGACATTATTGCTTGTATGTTATTGCTTGTATGTGGTAGATTCTGACATGAGAATCTATAATGATTGATGGATAAAGATTATATATCGATTGATATTGTGATCCTGATATTACTGAAAATTAATTAAGGAAATCAACCTTTATTGTTTGAGGAATTATTTGAGGATACTTATTGGATTATGGACATATGATCATGACCGACTTATTATGACCTTTGGATTAAATGACACTGACATCACCTATAACGGTCCCAGTACTAATTACCTCAATATTCATAATCATTAACCTCAATATTTATATAAATCAACTTCGGCTAACATCAGCCTACTTATTAATCTCAATTTTCATCATATAGTTCATCCCAAGGTCCATCAAATAAAACATATACATAAGAGTGCTTTCCTGGTATAATATTCTAACACAAAATCATTTAAGAAATCCACTCAATATACAATCTGTGATTTTCTATATTTATCTCCATTAATCAATGTGTATTACTATCTATTGCCACTAGTTCTATCTCACAATTACTAATAACATCAGATTTTACAAAAGGAATCACATTCTACAATAAATACATACGTCATCTCAGGAGAACATCCTTGCAGCTCTAAGTCAGACCTTCGCCTACTACCATGACCTGAAAATATCAATCTGTGGTGGGGTGAGCTCAATAGCTCAATGAGTGAAATCAGTCAAAATAGAGTTTGTATTATAATACCATTGTAATTCAAGTATGATGCAGTTGAACAATAACAAGAATCAGTTTCAATACTTTCTTACTTATGGTGGATACCGCAACTTAATAAATCATAATTCTTTCTATTATCTGATAATTTTTATATGTATTCTTCTGGGTACACATAACTAATTTCGTTAACATACAGTATCAAGAATTATACAATACTTGACCTACTCGTTAATCTCTATAATCACCTCTCCCGTTTTCAGTTTGTAGCATGTTCGAATTTCATATATAAGTCATGGTCACAATACAACTCTTGGAGAGTATAATCTTACTCACTGATTAGTTTAGAGTTAGTTATTGCACCCCCTATATATATATGACATCACACACTACTCATGATAGTATCCATTATAACTGTGTTATCATACATGAAGAAGTACGAGACCCTCACATCCATATACTGGTTGTCACAACAATCTATTTATCAGATATCATAAACAACTACATGCATACACTAGGTGTCATACATATTAACATCCTAACTCAGATATTATAAACAATCATATGCATATACTAGCTGACATACCTATTAACATCCATAATTCGGATATCATAAACAATCATATCCATATACTAGGTGTCATAACTATTAATATTCATAATTCGGATATCATAAACAAGCATACCCATATATCGGATATCATAAATCGCCGCATCCATATACTAGATGTCATAAATAATCTCACTCATATACCGGATGATATAAATAATTGCATCCATATATTAGATGTCACAACCGTACTTTCATGCATACTTCAATAGAATAATAGCAATTCTCCCTTCGATCACCTCCGGTTCAACCCGGTCCCTTCCTCTAATACAACAAATAACGACAATATTCCTCTTCGATCACCTCCGGTTCAACCCGATCCCTTCCTCTAATACAATAAATAACAGTAATACTCACCTTCGATCACCTCCGGTTCAACTCGGTCCCTTCCTCCAATATGATACATGATATCATATACATATTTATGCACATTTCTTATCACAAAAGCATTCACATTCATACCGATGTGTCACTCAGTCAAGTTCATGCGATTTTATTTCTTAACTCGTTAGTTTCAAGAAATTTTTATCAATTTAAGAGGTACCAAACACACACATAATGCATACAACTTAATGATCTCAATATTTTAGCAGTCAATTTCTGATTCGTAGTACTAGTATTCACTTTTCCTAATCATAATACTTATTCACCTTTTATCATTTAGCTAACCTCTGGGATCCATTATCAATTGCCTATTTTATCATCAAACAGGATGTCTATTGGTTGTAACTTATTTGAATCAGAATTTTCTCATCCCTTCTGATACAAGTAATGGTTACAAAACAATTCTGATATCATATAAATTATTAACACTTTCGATATTATAATTATATTTTATTTCAACCAAAGACTGATTATACTATTTTTATTTGGTACGGCCCAAGGTTAACCCCAGATTCTACCATTACTGGTTATGTAGTTAATGATTCACAGTTTTCTTATTTTTGTTAATTTCTTGCCAAATCATCCCCTGCATTCACATATGAATTCTACCGCACAACCTATGCATACATACTTATACGCATATCACTTACTAGCACTGGATTTCTAATCATATTAACACGACGCTCAATCTTTCGTCCGTATCACAAACTTTCAATTATTTAGGTAATTATCTAACTCTTACCAATTAAATATAACCGGTGTCACTATAAAGATGTGACTTTCAAGCTTAATAGAGGGTTTCGATGTCAATTACCAGGATACCTGAAAGTCTCTAATATATAAAGTAGGCATACCATAATACCAGTTTAATACTATCGGTATTTATTTTGTTGATATCGAATTATTCATCTCTAATCGATATACTTAATATTAAGTTGCAAATTTACTCAATACTGACTCTAACAGATTTTTACCAGTTTAATTACTCACTTGATACTTATACACCATTATCGGTCACTCATTATCTGACTTTCATCAGACTTGATCTTATTCAGTAGTTTCTCATTCATAATCATTGATTGCTAAAAAGTACAATATCTACTTATGAGTTCTACTCCAAAGGTATTATTTTTTCACCTCTCATCAGGTTTGGTGAATCTTAATTATTTGTCCATCCAATTGCTTTCAGTTGCTACCGATTAACAATATAATCGATATATATATATATATATATATATATATATATATATATATATATATATATATATATATATATATATATATATATGTAAGCCATCCAATAACCTTTGAAGCCCCAAGAGTGAAGTTGATACACATAATCACATTCTGAGCATATTTAAATACATATATGTGTGTGTGTGTGTGTGTGTGTGGTGTGTGTGTGTGTGTGTGTGTGTGTGTATGTATATCATGAAGCACAATAATTACGAAAACAGTATCCACAAGATCAGTACTCAACATACTACATAATACGTTAAGTATCCTGTGTACTTAACTTAATAATAAGCTTTTGATATTCAAATTATTTGTCATGCATGTCCGATAGTGTTAGGAATTCAGTTGCTCTAATTCAATTTATTATAAATTACTTTAATCAGTTTCATCATTATCGATTCACGTTCACATTGCTAGTTAACCAAAATGTCCCGATTCCATCCGAGTTATCAATATTAACAAAACTTTTAATAGTTTAATCAGTACGCTACTTCTATCATACTGCATCAATTACATGTATCTCATTTAACAAAGCTACTTCTATCATACTGAATCAATTACATGTATCTCATTTAACAGAGTTTTCTATATCACAGTTATGTCAAGTTACTCGAAGATAAAACCCCAATTTCGTTTGCTTAATATGAATCTAATATTAACCTCGGATTTATGCTTATACTAGCATCAATTTAACTAATTCTATAATTATCCAATTATGGTTAATGTGTCTCAAGTAATCTTTTGCCTTAACTGATTTCTAATTATCTCTTATTAATTAATAAACATCCATATCTATAATCAATTTTCTGTTGTCTCTGTCTAGTCTACTCACCGGGTACACCGGTGTTAACCAACCACCATCCGATTATTATTATCCATAACTACAATTTCATAACAGCTTGAATATCACTTGCATATAATATCAATCTTCACTTAACTAACATCATTGTTATATTAATAGCCAACACACATGCAATCACAATGTTTAATAAAATCAGGGTGGACTTTACCCACTTAACGATTTTCAGGTTAAGTAACTTCAGTATTCATCACAGACGGATAGATGGTATTAGCTGAAAATTTATACTTAACAATTTCTATCAAACCCCAATGTTTAATTATTCGGTTCTAATTCTAATAAATACTCATAACATATATATCAATTTCAGAGACTCACAAACGTATAACTCATGTGGTATTTATCTATGTTCACTTATATTAATACGTATTCAAGCACTTAACGATCATGTCTATACGAATTATAAATAACAAAGTCACAATTTGGTATCATACCCGTGTTATGTTCACAACATATACATAACACATCCGTAATTCATCATTTGGATATCCTATTGGATTTCGGTTCCATAATACTCATTCACTTTTACAATAAATATCACAATCATATTTTTAATACTATAATATCTTAATTCCACTGAATCAATATTATCAGTAGTTTCTCAATAATAATTATTTCTGAATTGGGAAAAATAATACTTGAGTTAGGACTTTCACTTACTAGCATCTGATAAATTCTTAAATGCCTAATACCACATACAGATACAGAGGATATGTAGCTCTAGTTTTTACGATCATAACGGCCTAAGAATCGTCCGAATCTGGCTTCGGATGAGATATCGTTCGGAAACTAAAACTAATATAAAAGGTTAGACACGTAATAACTGAAAATATTCAGGGGGCTGTTTGTAAATTTTCATGATCCCAAAATAATTTATTCAATCTCTTGGGCTAAAATGAAATTTTACCTTATAAAGTGAGTTGGGTCCTAATGGGTTCGGGTCGGGTTTATTTTAAAACCTAAACCCAAAACCCATTATGGGTTTCCCACCCATTCGCAGCATCAACAGCTTGCTGCTGCTGTCCTCGCGCGCGCCGCCGCCCGGCCAGCAACCTCGCTGGCGCGGCCGGCTCACCGGAGCCGGTGCCGCTCCGACGCCCTTGCCGCCGGCGAGGTCCCAAAGAGAGAGAGAGAGAGACGAATGGGGGAGAGAGAGATAGATAAAGGAGAAAGAAAGAGAGAGGGGAGGGGGCCTGCCGCTCCCCCCCCACGCCGGTCGGTCGCCGGCCTCCGGCGCCGCTCCGGCCTAGCGCCGGTCAAACCAAGTGAGAGAGAGAAGATGAGAGTGAGAGTGAGAGAGAGAGAGAGAAGATGAGAGTGAGAGAGAGAGAGAGAGAAGATGAGAGTTTTATATCTCTCTTCCCCCCACCTACTCCCCATTCTTTCCATACTTCCCCCATATCCCAATCAATTAAATCTTATTTTTATTTTTCTTTCTTTCTTCATCTCCTCAATCCATTAATAAAAATTAAAATTAGGATTTAATACAATACCCGGTATTTATATGAGTATTTCATGCAGTATATACATCTGTGTATTTTTATATATTTTTCTGTATTTCGCTATTCATAAATATTAAATAAATAATATCAAAAGAATATCCGGTAATATACCGATTATCGATCTCCTTATCAGTATAATCCAACAATTTATAAATGTACAGAATGAACCAGATTTATAATATTTAAGTGTTACACACACTTATATCGGCATACAAACATACATAAATATCAATGTTTCCTCATATCAATTAATCTAGTATGATTTATAAAATTATTATCCATTCTGAATTTTCACGAATGAATTACTGAGAATTATTTAACATAGAAACAAATAGTTTAAAAATCATATGATTTCATGAAAATATTTTTAACCTAATGAAAAAAATATTAGCCCAGAGTTTACAAATTCGGGTGTTACAGCTCTACCCCCCCTCAGAAAAGTTTCTTCCTCGAAACTTGGCATATCTGATAATAGGTAAGAGTAATACTTTCAATTTCTTCTTTATATCATAAAATCTTTCTTCTAATAGAGTAGTTTTGTTCTCTTCCAGCCATGCATCTCCTTATGTGTTCACACATGCAATATATGCCCAATATTATCACTTTCACAGAGAATATATTTTACACATATTTTATATCATTACTTTCACTATCATACTTGGTGATATACACATCATATGGTATCACATACACATACACATATCACACTTAGTGATAATCGTATTATATATCGTCACACATCGTATCAGCATATACACGTACCATACTTGATGATACGTCTATCACATTACTCAATATTGTTCTTCCGTTTTGATTAAATCTTGACTTGTCTGATATTTTTATCATTTCCATATCCCAGTGTTCCATACCACTGGTAGTTCATACTAAGGGCCCGCACCCTAATAAAACTCATTCGAATCAAAGTATATGCGGGTATACTTCATTCGAATATAAGAAAAAAGTTAAATATCATGCATTTCGAGATTAATCATATGCATAAGAACCTATTATACCCATGAACTTCTTACATCAAGGTACACATTCATTCATACAAACTACACACTCACAGACATTCATTATAACAATCAATGTTATTCCTGAGCCAACGACTTAAATCAATCTCTAGGCTAATACTACCTCAGACCTACACCTGAGTTCTACTTCAAGTTTCTAAGTCTAAGCTCTGATACCAACTATAACAATCCCAGTACTTATTACCTCAATATCCATAATCATCAACCTAAATATTATATAAATCAACTTCGACTAACATCAGCCTACTTATTAATCTCAATTTTCATCATATAGTTCATCTCAAGGTCCATCAAATAAGCATATACATAAGAGTGCTTCCCTGATATAATATTCTAACACAAATCATTTACGAGATATACTCAATATACAATCTTTGATCATCCATATTTATCTCTATGAATCAAAGTGTATCACTATCTACTGCCACTAGTTCTATCTCATAATAACTAATAACATCAGAATTTACAAAAGGAATCACTTTCTACAATAAATACATGCGTCATCTCAGGAGAACATCCTTGCAGGTCTAAGTCGAACCTTCGCTTTGCCGTGACCTAAAATATGAATCTGTGGTGGGGTGAGCTCAACAGCTCAGTGAGCGAAATCAGTCAAAATATAATTTGTATTATAATACTATTGTAATTCAAGTATGATGCAGTTAAGCGATGACAAGAATTAGTTTCAATACATTCTTACTTATGGTGGATACCGCAACTTAATGAATCATAGATTCTTTCTATTATCTGATACTTACTATATGCATTCTTCTGGGTACACATGACCAATTTTGTTAACATACAATATCAAGAATTATGCTATACTTGACCTACTCGTCAATCTCTTATAATCACCTCTCCTGTTTTC
This sequence comes from Agave tequilana, assembly GCA_038442645.1. Lineage (NCBI taxonomy): Eukaryota > Viridiplantae > Streptophyta > Magnoliopsida > Asparagales > Asparagaceae > Agave > Agave tequilana. Next base: position 76,252 of record JAVJIF010013469.1, read on the forward strand.
AATTTGTAGCATGTTCGAATTTCACATATAAGTAATGGTCGCGACACAACTCTTGGAGAGTATAATCTTACTCACTAGATTAGTTTAGAGTTAGTTATTGCACCTCCAATATACATATGATATCACACACTACTCATGATAGTATCCAATTATAACTGTGTTTTCATACATGAAGAAGTACGAGACGCTCACATCCATATACTGGATGTCACAACAATCTATTTACCAGATATCATAAACAACTACATGCATACACTAGGTACCATGCATATTAATATTCTAAACTCGGATATCATAAACAATCATATGCATATACTAGGTGCCATACCTATTAACATCCATAATTCAGATATCATAAACAATCATATCTATATACTAGGTGTCATACCTATTAACAACAATAATTCGGATATTATAAACAATCATATCTATATACTAGATGTCATAAATAGTCACATCCATATATTAGATGTCATAAATAATCACACCCATATACCGGATGATATAAATAATCACATTCATATATTAGATGCCACAACCGTACTTTCATGCATACCTCAATAGAATAATAGCAATTCTCCCCTTCGATCACCTCCGGTTTAACCAGTCCCTTCCTCCAATATAATAAATAATGACAATACTCCCGTTCGATCACCTCTTATTCAACCTGGTCCCTTCCTCTAATACAATAAATAATGGCAATACTCCCCTTCGATCACCTCCGGTTCAACCCGCTCCCTTCTGCCAACATGATACATGATATCATATACATACTTATGCACATTTCTTATCACAAAAGCATTCACATTCATACCGATGTGTCACTCAGTCAATTCATGCGATTTTATTTCTTAACTTGTTAGTTTTGAGGAATTCTTATCATATTTAAGAGGTACCAAACACACACATAATGCATACAACTTAATGATCTCAATATTTTACCGATCAAGTTCTGATTCATAGTACCAGTATTCACTTTTCCTAATCATAATACTTATTCACCTTTTATCATTTAGCTAACCTCCGGGATCCATTATCAATTGCCTATTTTATCATCAAACAAGATGTCTATTGGTTGTAACTTATTTGAATAGAAATTTTCTCATCCCTTCTAATACAAGTAATGGTTACACAACAATTCTGATATCACATGAATTATTAACACTTTCGATATTATAATTATCTTTTATTTCAATCAAAGACTTATTATAGTATTTTTATTTGGTACGGCCCAAGGTTAACCCCAGATTCCACCATTGCTGGTTATATAGTTAATGATTCACAGTTTTTTTATTTCTGTTAATTACTAACCAAATCATCCTCTGTATTCACATATGAATTCAACCGCACAACATATGCATACATATTTATACGCATATCACTTAATAACACTGGATTTCTAATCACATTGACACGACGCTCAATCTTTATCTGTATCACAAACTTTCAATTATTTAGGTAACTATCTAACTTTTACCGATTAAATATAATCAGTGTCACTATAAAGATGTGACTTTCAAGCCTAATAGTGGGTTCCGATGTTCGGATAATCAATTACCAGGATACCCGAAAGTCTCTGATGCATAAAGTAGGCGCCACAATACTAGTTTAATATTATCGATATTTATTTTTTTGATATCGAATTATCTATCTCTAATTGATATACTTAATATTAAGTTGTTAAATTTACTCAATACTGACTCTAACTGATTTTTACCAGTTTAATTACTCATTTGATACTTATACACTATTATTGGTCACCCATTATCTGACTTTCATCAGATTTAATCTTATTCAGTAGTTTTTCATTAATAATCATTGATCGCTAAAAAGTACAATATCTACTTACGAGTTCTAGTCCAAAGGTATTATTTTTCCACCTCTCATCAGGTTTGATGAATTTTAGTTATTTGTCCATCCAATTACTTTCAGTTGCTACTGATTAACAACTTAACTGATTATATATAAATATGTAATCCATCTGATGACTTTTGATGCCCCAAGTGTGCAAGTTAATACACATAATCACGTTATGAGCGTGTGTGTATATATATATATCATGAAGCACAACAATTATGAAAACAGTATCCACAGGATCAATACTCAGCATACTACATAATATGTTAGTATCCTATGTACTTAGCTTAACAATAAGCTTTTGATATTCAAATTATTTGTCAAGCATGTCCAGTAGTGTTAGGAATTCAAATGCTCTAATTCGATTCATTATCAATTACTTTGATCAGTTTCATCATTATCGTTTTACGTTCACAATTGTTAATTAACCAAAATGTCCTGATTCCATCCGAGTTATTAATATTAACAAAACTTTCAATAGTTTAATCAGTACGCTACTTCTATCATACTGCATCAATTACATATATCTTATTTAATAGAGCTACTTCTATCATAATGCATCATTTACATGTATCTTATTTAACAGAGTTTTCTATATCACAATTATGTCAAGTTACTCGAAGATAAAACCTCAAATTTCATTTGCTTAATACAAATCTAATATTAACCTCGGATTTATGCTTATGCCAGCATCAATATAACTGATTCTATAATTATCCAGTTATGGTTAATGTGTCTCAAGTAATCTTTTACCTTAACTAATTTCTAATTATCTCTTATTAATTAATAAACATCCATATCTGTAATCAATTTTCAGTTGTCTCTGTTTAGTCTACTCACCAGGTACACCGGTGTTAGCCAACCACCATCCGATTATTATTATCCATAACTACAAATTTCATAATAGCTTGGATGTCACTTGCATATAATATCAATCTTCACTTAACTAACATCATTATTATATTAATAGTCAATACACATGCGATCACAATGCTTAATAAAATAAGAGGTAGATTTTACCCACTTAACGATTTTCAGGTTAAGTGACTTCAATATTCATCACAGACGGATAGATGGTATTAGCTGAAGATTTATACTTAATAATTTCTATCAAAGCCCAGTGTTTAATTATTCGGTTCTAAATTCTAATAAATACTCGCAACATATACATCATGTTCAGAGACTCACAAACGTATAACTCATGTGGTATTTATCTATGTTCACTCATATTAATACTTGTTCAAGCACTTAACGATCATGTCTATACAAATTATAAAAAGAAAAGTCATAATTTGGTATCATACCCGTGTTATGTTCACACACAATACATAACACATCCGCAATTCATCATTCGGGATATCCTATTTGATTTCGGTTCCATAACACCCATTCACTTTTAGAATAAATATCAAAATCATCTTTTTAATACTATAATATCTTAATTCCACTAGATCATTATTATCTATAGTTACTCAATAATAATTATTTCTGAATTGGGAAAAATAATACTTGAGTTAGGACTTCCACTCACCGGCATCCGATAAATTCTTAAATACTCAATACCACAAAAAGATTAGAGGATGTGTATCTCTCGTTTTTACGATCACAACGGCTTAAGAATCGTCCGAATTTGGCTTCGGATGGTCAAGATATAGTTCGAAAATCAAAACCAATATAAAAGGTTAGATACGTAATAACTGAAAATATTCAGGGGGGCTGTTTATAATTTTTTCAGGGCCCAAAATAATTTATTCAATCTCTTTGGGCTAAAATGAAATTTTACCTTATAAAACGAGTTGGGTCTTAATGGGTTCGGGTCGGGTTTATTTTAAAACCCAAACCCAAAACCCATTATGGGTTCCCACCCATTCGCAGCAGCAGCCGCTTGCTGCTGCTGCCCTCGCGGTGCCCCCCGCTCGGCCGCCGCCTCGCCGGCACGGATGCCTCGCCGGAGCCAGCGCTGCTCCGGCGCCTTTGCCACCGGCAAGGTCCAAAGAGAAAGATAGTGAGAGACGAAGACGAAGAGAAAGAGATAAGGGAGAAAGAGAGAGAAGGGTGGGGGCCTGCCGCTTCCCCCTCCACGCCGACCGATCGCAGGCCTCCGGCGTCGCTCCGGCCTGGCGCCGGTCAAATCCGAGTGAGAGAGAGAAGATGAGAGTGAGAGAGATAAGATGAGAGTGAGAGAGAGAGAGAGCGAGAGAGAGAGAGAGAGAGAGAGAGAGAGATAGAGAGAGAGAGAAGACGAGAGTGAGAGAGCGAGAGAGAGAGAGAGAGAGAGAGAGAAGATGAGAATTTTATCTCTCTCTCCCCCCACCTACTCCCCATTCTTTCCATACTTTCCCATACCCCAATCAATCAAATCTTATTTTTATTTTATTTTATATTTTTCTTTTTTTTTTCTTTTCTTTCTTTCTTCATCTCTTCCAATCCATTAATAAAAATTAAAATTAGGATTAAATATCAATACCCGGTATTTATATGAGTATTTCATGCAGTATATACATCCATGTATTTTCATATATTTTTTGTATTCCGCTATTCATAAATATTAAATAAATAATATCAAAAGAATATCCTTTAATATACAATTATCAATCTCCTTATCAGTATAATCCAACAATTTATAAATATACAGAATGAACCAGATTTATAATATTCAAGTGTGACACACAATTATATCGTCGTACAAACATACATAAATATCAATGTTTTCTCATATCAATTAATCCGGTATGATTTATAAAAACTTTTATCCATTCCGAATTTCCACGAATGAATTAGTGAGAATTATTTAACACGGAAACAAATAGTTTAAAAATCATAAGAATTCATGAAAAATATTTTTAACCCAATGAAAAAAATATTAGCCCAGAGTTTACAAATCCGGGTGTTACATCACCTGCACTACTTTGTATTTATCTGACATCACTTGTACTACTTTGCGTTTGTTATTGTCACTGTTTACATTGTCCCGTGATCTTGATACACATTATATTCGCTATCTGTCACTGATACTCTTAGTACCGATTCCTAGTCCTGTAACACTGAGTAACACACTATTTTGCATTTGCACTGATTAATAAAATTAACCAAGTCGGGGTTACTGGGGAGACTGTAGTAAGGGAAATCCAGAGAGGTGTGCTTGGAAGGGCGACCCCTCGTGAGTTTGGATGCCATACGTGATCTTTTTATTTATGCGCGCTCTAATTATTACATGTTTCATGATACCTGAGTACAGTGAATTGTTTCTCCCTTCTATCAGGATCCACTAACGCGTCATTTGTTTGATATACAGTTATCCTGTGGGATGGGGCACAGGATAGTTGCATTAGTTAGGGTAATAAAATATGCTAGACATATACACTTGCATCATATCCTGCATTGACTTTAGTGATCTAGCACCTGACATATATTTTTATGATACTGATACTTGAGACTGTGGCATGCATTATAATGACTACATGATGTTCCTAAACCTATCATGTTATTTTATCATGTGATCTCGTGTTCTTGTACACAACAGTTACTCGTCCGAGATATCTCATATTCGTTATATATATGTTACATCATGCATGCATGGTCTTATTGTACATGATCTATCGTCTTAATTTTCTTGTTATTGTTATTACTTTCAGTTCTCGATACTGCCAAACATATTGTTCTTATGTCTTACTTACTGTTACTACATCTTCGTATTCTCTTTTTTATCATTCTTTTCCCTTCGTGTACTCTTGCAGTCCGCTTCTGACAGACCATTATGATTATTTTTCAGTACTAGATCAACAAGCCGATATAGTGAGCTGATCGTAGAATATATTCTGGCTCAGTTGTTCTCCGGTGAGTTCAGTTCTTTTTCTTGGCATGTCTTATTAAGATATAGTGGATGATATTATTCATGTTTCAATATTTCATATGTGTGATTTATCCTTGCGCTTGGTTGTATATGCGTATATGTGTGCTATCCTGCTCGTTATTGACAGCCTAAGGCACTCATGGAAGAGTTTCACTCTTCCTGAGTATCTATTGGTTATCATCACGTACCCGTACTCCATATTTTGGGAAGCGGGTCGTGACATGGTTTTGTTGGTATCAGAGCCAGGTTAGTTGTATGCCATATATACAATCAGTCACATATATGATAATCATCTATAAAATTATTTGAGTAAACAGTCAGTTGACCCCCTCCTCTGACTCCATGCTTGTACAATCGATCCCGAGAACCCTTGAATTGTAATCCTGATGTGACTTTCCCATCCATATAGTCATCATACCAACTCTTCCCCACTTGATCATATCTGGTAAGACTATTCTCGATTTAGATTGATGATAGATATATTGAGGATTTGACCTAATTATTTAGACGAAGGAGAATAATTGAGAGGATTATGGTCGAATTATCTGGCAGTTAAATTTATGAGGAATATTGGATCTGAAACTTTTGAGATATATGTCTACAAGGGAATCATAGTAAGATGATGGATTTAAGATAAAAATCGTGCATGGATTAAATAATGATCAGATTACATCAATATATTGCATTTAAAGATATGGATCTTGGAGTGATAATCAAATCAATAAATATAATCATTGCCTTGGACAAAATATGACTATAACTTGGATGAAATTGCTTGGATTAGCTCTGAGGATTAGAATCTCGAAGTTTTCAGATCTAAATAATATTTTAAGAATATCTATCATAGTTTGAGAATTTTGAGTTAATCCTATGACTCTTAAGAACATAATAATTGGAATACCTTGATAATTTGGGAATCCTGTGATCATTTGATTGAGGAATCATAGGTGAAAGGAAGAGATAGATATATCTGGATTCTTATGAAGATCAATGAATTTCAAACTCAACTTTGAGGATCTAAAGTAGAAATATAACAACAAGATTATAAAGATCAATCTGAAAGATATATTGAGGGTTAAGACAAGAACTAATTAATATTATTGGCACATTTTTTGAGGACTTTATATTTACTGACTGTTGAGTGAGAGTTTTCATCAGTGACTACTACCTTGACTAATGATCTTTCAGTAGTGACCGTATGATCTGAGAATTGTGTTACTGTGATACTGTGGTCGAGTATAAAACATGTACTCAAGAATTTGAGATTTTTGAGATTTTAAGGATATAAAAATCAGGGGTGATTATTGATTGAGCAATATGTAATATTCTTAAAGATAACTAATTTTAGAGTGATGTTACAAGAAAGGTAACGTAATTGAGATATCTGAATTCTTATTCGATGTGATCATGGTGAACCAAAAATTTTTTTAAGAATAAATCAGTGGAGTATGGTTACTAATAGACCTTAAGGATTTGATTTATAAATGGTGAGAGTAATCTTATCAGATGAACATGACTATAATGGATCGGAGGACTAAAATAATATAAGGATGACCGATTATGAACTCTGGAAAGTCAATTTGACCCATGGACTTATGGTGATACTCTTGACAGAAAGATATGTTGGATCATGACTCATGGTTGACTTGCTTTGGGTTATATCATATTGACATGACTGCGAATCTGGGACAATCCTAACTCTCATAGATACTGCTTCGATTCATATGTCGATGCATTGCTGAATTTGGAGGACGAAATTCTTTTATAAGGTGGGTAGGATTGTAACCCTCGGTTCTCAATGTACGTGTGTCAATACTACTATCTGATATCTGATTTAATCATCTTGGTAACCGGATTAAGGCCACTTTAGCTCAAGATATTATTTCCCAGTATTTTGAATTTTTCGAAATTTTTTAGGGATTATTGGAGAAGAATCTCAATTCTGGATCGATCAGTGCCATGGACTGACTCTGAGATTTTTAATTAACAATCTAAGATGAATTTTACAGATTCGACTTCATAACAAGGTTCAGGATGTTATCTTCTATTTTTAAATTTTTTTGAGGATTTTTCTGAAATTTTAGGAGTTTAATCCAATAAAATAATAATTAAATACTAAATTATATAAAAATGCAATTAACAATAAAAAAATAAAAATAAAAATTCTGGAAAATTATTGCGGCCGCTGGGGCTTGAACCCAAGTCACCAAGAGGAAGAGGAATAAGTTAACCATGATGTCACATTAGCATATGGTATAAAGGCCAAGCCCATCTATTTAAGCCTCATTTTAACTCTTTTCATCTTCTCCAACTTTCCTTTACACTCCCAAACTTCTCCCCACTTTCTCCCCCTCATTCCCACTAACCACAACTGAGTCCACTACTTCCTCCACGTACCATAACTCTCAGGGTTGCCTAAGGGTGTGGTGCCTATATAAGAGACAATTCCACCATTCTTATCCCTACTCAAACAATTTTGAAAAATCCAAATCTCTCTCTTTCCCTCTTCTCTCTCACTTTCTCTTCCAAACTTAGCAAGACTCTGAAGTGTTGGACGAGGGGAAGAAGATTCAGACTGAAGAAAAGCGTTTCGGGTAAGTTATTTTGCATTTTCGTAGGTTTTAATGCTTTGAGGATTTCATCGAACATGTAGTACATACTGGTTAACACTACTAATTTCACCACGTAAAACGTATGCTAAAATCCCAAAAAAGTTATGTAGAACACCTAAGATATGCCTCCTAATTATAGATTTAATTGATTTTTAGAAATGTATTTTCAATCAAAAAAAAAGAAGCTGGGCTATCTCGGCCAGAACCAGCCCAGGCTCTGGCCGAGTCTGGTCAGGCCAGATCAGGCTCTGGCCGAGTCTGGTCCGGCCAGTCCAGGCTGGTCCGAGTCTGGTCGGGCCAGACCAGGTTGGTCTAGGCCTGGTCGTGCCAGACCAGGCCAGACCAGAGTCTGGTCCAGCCAGACCAGACCCAGTCTGGGTCTGGGTCTGTGCACGAGACCTGGGTTCGGGTCTGTTTTACAAACCTGATCTAGCCTATTAAAAAAAAAGAAAGAAAAGAAAGAGAGAAAAGAAAATCAGATTAAAAAATATATAAATACATATATATATATATATATATATAATATATATATATATATAATTTACTATAGCAATTTACTGTAGCATTTTACTGTAGAAGACCCAGACCTAAACACATTATTGTAACAGACTCGTTACTGTAACAAATGAACCTGTTAAGCTTTTTATGATTTTTAGGCTTATTTTAATTCAAAAAAATCGAAACAAGCTCAAAAAATTTCAAAAAATTCATAGAAAATCACAAACTGAATTTGAGACT
>JAVJIF010013470.1:0-93178 GCA_038442645.1 Agave tequilana
TGTACTCCTGGATTTACGATTTGACTCTCTAGGCTGACAAAATCTTCGCTCTAAGGTCAATGGCTACTTGATAGGATCTTAATCATCAATTAAATGGTGATTTAAGTCTTCTTCTTCATTTGAACACCATGGACCTAGAATCAAGGAAGTAAGGTATTATTAGCAGAATTTATTATCAAATAAATGTGATAATGTGATGAAAATTATGCAAAATTAGAGACTAATCACACCCCCACACTTATCTTTTTGCTCGTCCCGAGCAAAACAAAAATAAGAGAATTATTATACCACTTTCGTAGGTGACGCGATTGCACTGAGCATGTGCAACAAGCCTTTAAACCTCTAGGTTTCCCTAGAGGAGGAGTGTTGTCTCCTGAGGGTTTTCAGCGGATTGCACCCACAAAATCCAATAAGTAAAGACAAGAAGTTAGTTGTTAGAAGATTTTTTTTTTGAAAAAGAAGTTTCAATCATCTAAGTAAAAATGACCGAATGATGTAAGAATTAGGTTTAACCCTCATAAGTCCTCTTATACTTTATCCTTCATAAAAGAAGAAACTTTGGTTTTTCTTTAAATTTAGAAAGGATCTTGTACTTCTAACTCATTCTTTTATTTTGCTTTAGATAGATATGCATAATGTGTAAGTGTGATGTGCTTGGGATTTTTCAACTCAACTTGAATATCATTTAATTTTATTAATATTTACTTATTCTTCTTGGTTCCATTAGGCTTTCTACTTCACTTATGTAACACATATCAAACCGATGACTCCCAAACCAGATGGTCTTAGGGCACCAGGTGGAAAAACACCCTTCAGATCAAATATGCAAGTGGAGTAGGCCACGAAATCCAGATTTATTTATATATAGGATTTTTATTTTATTTTTATTTATTTATTATTATTATTTTTTTTTAGCGTGAGTAATCATGCTTCTTGAGGCACAATTATCCAGCTTCTCTCTTTTTTTTGAGCGGAGTAATCATGCTTCTTGAGGCACAATTATCCGGCTTTTTTTTTCCAAAGTTGTGTCTCTAAATTCCAAGCATGTGTGTGTGAATTATGCATATTCTACTAAGACTAAATAAAAGGTATGAATTATTTTCCTTATCCCTCCTATCTTTTTAGTCAAACCATTCTTTCTTGTTTACTTAGGCAAAAATAAAGATTTATTACTAAGGTTCTCATAATTCCTACAATCTTTTGGTATTTTTATAAAGAGTATGAAATTTCTTTTCAATCTGAGATTTTTTTTTTAAGAAGGAAGAAAGAAGAGAAAAAGAAAAAGAAAAAGTGTTAGCAGCCCCAAACACCTATCTAATGCATTGTCCTCAATGAATGCAGATGCAAATGCAATAAATAGGGGGAAGGAATGATGTTACCATCTTCGTGGACTCAGACCGGCCAAGTGCAAATAGACGAAAGAATGTACACGGGGTAAGCATATAAACAATTTTTTTTTATTTAGTTGTTTGGTGGGGTTAGGTGTATGATGGGGCAAAAAGAGTCAGCACACTATCATCTAGAATCATCGGCTCAGTGGTCAAGAAGGGTTTCAGTCTTTGCCCATTCACTTTAAATTCCGTGTTATTTTTAGGGTCGGCAATAAGCACAGCACCGTGTCGGAAAACAGTGCGCACAATGAATGGTCCCGACCAACGAGTTTTTAGTTTCCCCACAAAAATATGAAGCCTAGAATTGTACAGCAGAACCCTATCTCCCGGGGCAAAGTTTTTCCGGGTTATAAATTGGTCATGGAAAAGTTTGGTCCTGCTCTTGGTGATTCATGCATTCTCATAAGCTTCATTCCGTATCTCCTCTAATTCAGAAATCTGCAGTTTTCTAAGTTCACCGGCCTTGGTCAGGTCAAAGTTGAGTTGCTTAATTGCCCAGAGGGCCCGGTGTTCTAATTCTACTGGCAGATGACAGGCTTTTCCAAATACGAGCCTGTAAGGAGACATCCCCAGAACTGTCTTAAATGCGGCACGGTAAGCCCACAATGCATCATTGAGCTTAACCGACTAATCCTTTCGGTTTTGTCCGACAATCTTTTTCAGAATGAGCTTGATCTGTCGGTTGGTGACTTCTACCTGCCCATTTGTCTGGGGATGATACGGGGTTGATAACTTGTGATTGATGGAATATTTTCGCATCAGAGTTTCAAAAACTCTGTTGCAGAAATGTGATCCATTATCACTAATTATCGCTCTCGGGGTGCCAAATCGGGAGAAGATGTTATCTTTAAGAATTTGACAACCACTTTGTTGTCATTCGTCTTGGTCGGCACAGCTTCTACCCATTTAGAGACATAATCAACAGCAACCAAAATGAATTGGTTACCGAAGGAGTTGGGGAATGGCCCCATGAAATCGATACCCCAAACATCAAAGATTTCAACTTCAAGGATTGGGTTCAGGGCATCATGTCTCTTCTAGAAATTTTCCCAATTTTCTGACAATTTGCACATGACTTGCAAAAATGATATGAATCCTTGAACAAAGTGGGCCAGTAGAACCCACTTTGTAGAACCTTCTCTGCAGTCTTACGGGGACCGAAGTGTCCTCCGCATGCAAGATCATGACAAAAGCTGAGCACACTCCTCTGTTCCTCCTCGGGTATGCATCGTCTAATTATTTGGTCTGGACAATACTTAAAAAGATACGGTTCTTCCCAGAAGAAGTACCGTACTTGGGCAAAGAAGCGGTATTGGTCTTGCTTTGTCCAGTCAGCGGGTAATTGTCCCGTGGCCAGGTAATTAACGATGTCCGCATACCAGGGTTCCTTAAGAATGGCTAGGATGTGCTCATCAAGGAAATCCTCGTTGATCGGAGCTTGGATGGTTGGTGCATTCGGAATTCGTGAAAGATGATTAGCAACCACATTTTCAATACCTCGTTTATCCCGGATTTCTAAGTCAAATTCTTGAAGTAAAAGGATCCACCGAATCAGTCGGGCTTTTGCTTCCTTCTTGGTCATGAGGTATTTCAGAGCCGAGTGATCCGTGAAAATCACCGTTTTCGAACCTAACAAGTAGGGCCGGAATTTTTCTAACGCAAAGACAACGGCCAAGAATTCCTCTCAGTCGTTGTATAGTTCTGTTGGGCGTCATTCAAGGTCCTACTCGAATAGTAAATCACGTGCTGCCTATTATCGATGCGCTGTCCTAGAACAGCACCAATTGCAAAATCAGATGCATCACACATGATTTCAAATGGCTGGGCCCAATTAGGAGCAGAAAAATGATAGGTGCAGAAATCAGTTCTTGCTTAAGCCTCCCCCAAGACTTGAAACATTCATCATTGAAGTCAAAGGGCACGTCCTTAGCGAGCAGGTTAGTTAAGGGCCTCGCAATTTTGCTAAAGTCCTTAATGAACCGTCGGTAGAACCCAGCATGCCCTAAAAAGGATCTAATATCCTTGATGCTTTTGGGTGGTGGGAGCTTAGCAATCACTTCTACCTTAGCCTTATCCACTTCTATGCCTCTCCTCGAAATCTCATGGCCCAAGACAATCCCCTGTCTCACCATAAAATGGTATTTTTCCCAGTTTAGAGTTAGGTTCTTTTCAATGCATCTTTGTAGCACTAACTCTAAGTGATGAAGACATTGATCAAATGAATCTCCGTAGATGGAGAAGTCATCCATGAAATCTCAAGAAAACGTTCCACCATATCAGAGAACAAACTAAGCATGCACCGTTGGAACGTTGCAGGAGCATTGCACAATCCAAAAGGCATGCGCCTATAAGCAAAGGTTCCGAACGGGCAAGTGAACATTGTCTTTTCCTGGTCTTCTGTAGCAATGGGGATTTGATTGTATCCCTAGTACCCATCCAGAAAGCAGTAGTACTCATGTCCAGCCAAACGCTCAAGCATTTGGTCGATGAAGGGTAGCGGGAAATGGTCTTTACGGGTAGCAGCATTCAACTTCCTGTAGTCGATACAAACACGAACCTTGGTAGGCAATCTTGTTTGTACCAACTCTTTTTCCTCATTTTCTACTACCGTAAAGCCAGCCTTCTTTGGGACCGCATGAACTGGGCTAACCCATTGGCTATCAGAAATGGGATAAATGATCCCATTATCTAATAGTTTCAGAATTTCAGCCTTCACTGCCTCTTGCATGAGAGGTTAAGCCTGCGTTGTGGGTCCCTCCTAGGGATTGCTTCATCAACTAAATGGATTCTATGTTGCACTATGGCTGAACTTATTCCTTGATATCCTTCATTGTCCATCCAATGGCTTCCCTATGTCTTTCCAGAATAGACATTAAGCTGTCCTCTTGTTGCTCAGTCAGGTGGGATGCTATGATGACTGACAAGGTGTCCTTTCTGCCCAGGTAGGCGTACTTGAGATGTTCAGGCAGGGCTTTCAGCTCTAGGGAAGGTGTTGCTTCATTGGAGGGAATCTCTGGGCTTTCGATCCTAGGATGGGGTACACTGGGGCTTGATGCCCACTCCACTGCTGAATCTACGATCTGGTCTAAATTGAAATCCTCAGCCTCCAGATCAAACTCTGCCTCAGTTTCTATCTCCATGCATTCCTCATGCTCACTGGTCAGATTTTCAATAGAATTGACCTCAAATGTCTGATCATTGACATCCCTAGGCTGTCTTCCATGATTGAAGACATTGACTTCCTTCGTCATATCTCCAAAAGTTAATTGCATGGACCCATTCCTACAGTTGATTATGGCATTGGCAGTAGCAAGGAATGGGCGCCCTAAGATGACAGGAGTTTGAGACCTAAGATTGGACACAGGTTGGTCTCAAGCACAATGAAGTCAACGGGGTAAATGAAATCCCCGACCCGGATGAGGACGTCTGTGATTTCCCCCTTCGGGATCTTCACAGATCGGTCAGCTAGCTGAATGGTGACTCGAGTTGGGCTTAGCTCACCCAACCCAAGCTGCTGGTATACGGAAAGAGGCAGCAAGTTGATACTTGCTCCTAGGTCAAGAAGTGCTCTACTGATTTCGGTCTGTCCTATGGTGCAGGAAATGGTGGGACATCCGGGATCCTTGTATTTCACCGGAATGGGACCAGACAGAATTTCGCTTATGTTAGTGGCCAAGAACACTTTCTTGGGCACATTGGTCTTTCTCTTCTTAGTACACATATCCTTCAGAAATTTGGCATAAGCCGGACTTGTTGGATAGCGTCTAGAAGTGGCACATTTAACTTAACCTGGTTGAACATCTCTAGCATTTTCTCCATGTGCATATTTTTATTGTTGTTCCTAAGCCTATTGGGAAAGGGTGCTACAGGCTTATGAGCTTGTTCAGCAGCTTTGTCCTCGTCAGATGTTTGTGGAGCAGATAGGGAGGAACTAGCAGAGGTGGAGGCTTGAGTGGAATCAGGATGGACTGGACTCTTCTGTTGGTAGACCTGGTTGTCTACCTTCTTTCCAGATCTCAGTGTGTGAACAGCATTACACTGGTTAATTGATGGATCCTGAACTTCATATGCTTGGTTGGAGGTTTTTGGGTTAACTAGTGGCTGACTAGGCAAAGTACCCTTAGGTCTCTTACTTAGGGAGCTAGCTAACTGGCTCATCTGTAATTCCAACCTTGATATGGCCTGTGAATGACTGTTCAGAGTTTGTCCCTGATTCTGCATAAAAGCGGCTTGGGACTTAATGAAAGCCTCTATGCTTTCCTCCAATTTACTGATTTTCTTTTCCATTGGAGAGCCTTAGGAGGAGGAAGATGGGGCTTGACTGGGAAAAGGTGGTGGAGGAGCATGATGGTGAAAGTTGTTAGAAAAATTAGGTCTGGGAGGATTGTTTGGGGCCCAGGAGAAATTTGGGTGATTCCTCCAGCCGGGATTGTAGGTCTGCGAGTAGGGGTTGTGAAGCAGCCGTGAGTAAGCCGCGTTCATGTGTTTCGGTGGCACTTGTTGGGCATGAAAAACAGGGCACTCTTCAAAGACATGGTTCGGTGCCTGACAATACGAACAACCCGGATTGTGAATTGGTGGTGGGTTGATCTAGTTGACACTAGCAGGCTCTTTTGTTTCTAGAGCCTCTATCCTTCTCATCAAGGTAGCAATCTTAGCCTCGGCAGCTATAGATGATTCTAGAGATAGGAGCCCTCCTCTTGAAGCTATAGATTGTGAATTCTTAGGTTTTTCCGAGGCTGGCTCCCATTGTAGGGTTTTCTCCGCTAAGTCCTCAAATAAATCCGAACCCTGATTCTCATCCTTCTGCAAGAACCCTCCCTGACACATCATTTCTAACAGGGTCTTAGTCTGATAATCTAGACCATCATAGAGAATCTGGCATTGACGCCATTTCTCCACGCCATGATGAGGGTACTGAGCGAGGAGATCTTTGAATCGCTCAAAGTATCTCCAAATGGTTCGCTCGGGTCTTGCTTAAACTGCATGATGTTCTTCCTAATGAGGGCAGTTTTGTGAATGGGGTAGAATTTCTTCAAGAAGGCCTTGACGAAATCATCCCAGGTCGTGACTGAATCTGCTGCCAAGCTGTACAACCACTTCTTAGCTAGGTCCTTTAGGGAAAAAGGGATGAAACGTAACCTAACGGCATCGTCTCCTAGCTGGGGTATACGCATCATGAGGCATACTTCTTCAAATTCCCTAACAAAGAAGTATGCGTCCTCTGATTCTAAACCATGAAATTTGGGAAGAGTGTTAATGAATTGGGGCTTTAACTCAAAATTATTACCATTTGCTTCAGGAAGTTTTATGGAAGATGGAAGTGAAGTTCTGATCGGGTAAAATCTATCCTAAAGTGATGCCATCACCGGTTCTGGATGCAAGGGTAGAGAAGTGTTTCTTGTTAATCTGGAAGTTGACGGATCTCTCACTCACTCTTGCATGCAGCACACCACAACCAACGTGAAGACAACAAACAATAGAAAAAAGAACTAAAAACAAACAAAAGAAAGAAAAACAACCACAAGCCTTAGTCTAAGGTACCTGGACCTAGACGACTCCTAACTGGTCGATTCTCTGGGGAAGGTTGTTGCAGGAACTCGACTACAAGCTAATCGGCCAGGAAAGGGCAAAGCTCGGGGGGAGGTATCCGGGCAGAGCCACGGGCCTAATTATGCCAAACCACGGAGCTTTCGAGGCTTTACCTCTCAATCCACTTTCCTTAGACACCGATTTTGCAGAAGTATAGTTCTTACAATTTCCAACCTCGGTTAATCTCTTAGTGAGTCCGAGATGTCCCTAGGGCCAACGTCTATTGATTTTTAGTTAAGGCTTGGGAAAATGTGAGTGCACTTGGGAATGTTTTTGTGCTAAGGAAGGGTGATGAAATCCCCACCTTATCTTGTTTATTTGGGTTTTGCCCTTAAAGTAAATTGTGCAAGTGTACAGTTTATTCACAACAAGGTAACACTCAAAGCGGTAAATCACTTCAAAATGTTAGTCCTATTCTATATGAATGCACACGTACCTTATCTCCAGCACTCTTCAACAGAAATTGAAATGAATTGAAATAAACACGTGCCCTAATGCAAAAGTCTAATCCAAATTTCAATTAAGCAACAAGTGAATTTCTGTTGAATTTATTACACATGCATATAGGTGAAGCATCCAAGAAAACTACAAATTTAGAAAGCAAAATATATTTTTTTAGCGGCTTTCGGCAACCCTACAAACAAGTTTGTTAGTACTTCAATCGGAAAAACTCTCTTTTACATGAATTTTTCCGAGGGCAAATGAGTCCTCGCGTAATGTCCTTGGCCACCTCTTTTGCTTCCCACGATAGTGAGCTCCTTGGTACTTCTCCTATACACAAAAAGAATAATCTTTAGTAGTGAACAATAAAGCCGTTCCCTCCCCGGCAACGGCGCCAAAATTTGATCGGCAAAAAGTAAGCACAAGAAAAGTAGAAAGGGAGTGGGTCGAAGTTACTGCTTTTGTGATTCTTCCGTAGTAGCGAAGTGGCTATACGGGTCGTATCCACAAGGAGGGAGAGCGATGGAAGCTTGATGCGGCTTTTATGTTCAAAAAAGAGAATGTTCTTTGTTTCCAAATAAAGAATTGAAAAGTGAAAACAAGTTGTTGTTAAGAATTATTGGAGAATGTTTTGGTGGCTTGTAAAAGTGATTTTTTTTCTTAGTTGTAAAAATGCATGGCTAACTTTCTACTAAGTGCTCCCACTAATTTCTAACTCTTTGAAGATAGCCTCACGATGGATCATAGGCAAACACAACCCTTGTGCATTGGAACTATTCACGTGGAAATCGAGTGAAGTTCGTCCTAAAACTTAGCCTTACACGGCAAAAACTCGGACAGTCCCTTATCAAGATCCGATAGAAGGCGAGAATAAGGGAAGACTCGAGTGCACTATTGGTATCGGCAAAGTTAAAAGGAAAAGTCTCTAACTTACAATAACAAGTAAAGTATACAACTCATAGATCATCAAAACTCATTAAGCATGAAGTATAAGAAAGTAGATACTTGTAGGTAAATTAGAGTTAGAACCCTCGTCTTAAGATGCCATAGCTCTCATTTGTACAAGGCTTGTTTGGCACTATTGACTCATGCGGGTTATCAAACAAGTGTTAGAAATTAGTGGGTTAGTAGTTAGTTAGCCATGCTAAATGAAAAAGTTAGTTAGCCATAAAAGTAAAAGAAACAACAAAGTAGAAGAAGTGGAAAGAGGGGGTTACACTATAAGAAAACAAAAGAAAAGAAAAGTTAAAGAGAGGAAGTTACACTACAACAAAGTAAAAGAGAAGAAGTGGAGAAGAAAGAAGTTACACTACAACAAGTAAAAGTAAATGCAAAGATAAGTAAATGGAAAGAAGGAAGAGAAGTAGTACTTGTATTATCTTGTCACCCTTCAAATATAACACTTTACACACTCTCTCTCTTTCACTTTAATGGCTAAAACCTAAAACTAGAAGAAGAACAACAACAACAACTACAAATTAAAAACAAGATTACAAAATTTGCTTAAACTCTGATTTGCTTCATTGAAGACCCCTGGGGGGGCTTTTATAGGCACCAGGGCAAAGGGGGCCACGTGCACAGCACGTGGCCCAAAACTGAAGCGCGCGCGCGCCAAGATGGCCGCGTTTCCGCGGCCAAGCCAGGGCGGCGCGCGCCCAGTTTTGGTAGCGCGTCGCCCAGACTGTCTTCTGACCACCTGTACTCCTGGATTTGCGATTTGACTCCCTAGGCTGACAAAATCTTCACTCTAAGGTCAATGGCTACTTGATAGGATCTTAATCATTAATTAAATGGTGATTAAGGTCTTCTTCTTCATTTGAACACCATGGACCTAGAATCAAGGAAGCAAGATATTATAGCAGAATTTATTATCAAATAAATGTGAGAATGTGATTAAAATTATGCAAAATTAGAGACTAATCAATAAGCAACATTCGTGTTCTCCTGACACATTTGAGACTGGTAAACAGGACACTCTTCGAACAGATGGTTGAGATCATGGCAATAGGTACAACCCAGTTTGACTACAGGTGGTGGGTTGACCTGGTTTACAGCAGAAGGTTCCCTTGATTCAAGCAATTCTATCCTCTTCATTAATTGTGTTATTTTAGCCTCAGCAGCTATGGAGGATTCTATTGAATGCATACCAGTTCTGAAAGTGGTAGGAGTGGTTTTTCTGGACATGACTCCCACTGAATTGTTTTTTCGGCTAAGGCTTCAAAGAGATCCCACCCCTGATTCTCATCTTTCTTTAAAAATTCCCCTTGGCACATGGTTTCAAGGAGTGTCTTCGTTTGGTAATCAAGTCTGTCATAGATAATTTGGCACTGCCGCCATTTCTCTATTCCGTGATGAGGACATAGGGCTAGCTAGTCTTTGAAGCGTTCGAAATATTTCCAGAATGGTTCATTGGAGTCTTGCTTGAATTGCATAATGTTCTTTCTCATGAGGGCTGTTTTGTGAATGAGATAAAACTTCTTAAGAAAGACTTTTACAAAATCATCCCATGAAGAAATCGAACTGGCGGGAAGATTGTAAAGCCATTTCTTAGCTATATCTTTCAGTGCGAAGGGTATGAATCTTAGTCTAACAACGTCCTCAGTTAACTGGGAAATTCTCATCATAACACATACTTTTTCAAACTCACGAATGAAGAAATACGCATCCTCGGATTCTAGGCCATGAAATTGCGGGAGTGTGTTTATAAATTGTGGTTTCAGCTCAAAATTATTTCCATTAGTCACTGGGAGAAGAATGCATGATGGAAGTGAAGTGCGGATCGGGTAGAACTTGTCTTGAAGCGAAGTGTTATTTGCCATTATTGGGATTGTGTTAGGTGGTGGTGTTTGTGCAAGTGTAGAAATTCTAACAAGTCTCGCAGAATCTGGATCTTGGTACCACTCTTGCATACACAATCACAAACAACGTTCACCGATCACAAAAGTGAAAGAAAATGAAAATAACAAATAAAAAAGAAAAATCAATCACAAGCTATCTAGGATACTTGGACCTAGACGACTCCTAACTGTTCGATGAACCAAAGAAGGTTATTGCTAGAATCAGACCATAGCTAATCAGCCAGGTAGGGGCAAAATATGGTGGGAGGTATCCGTGCGTAAGCAACGGGCTTACTTACGCCAAACCACGGTATCTTCGAGGCGTAACCTCTTTATCCCCAACCTTAGACACTGATTTGACTGGAGTATGAATCAAAAATAATTTCCAACTTCAGTCGATCTCCTACTGAGTCCGGATGTCCCTAGGGCCAACGTCTATCAGATTTTATTAAAAAGCTTGGGATTGTGAGTGCCTGGATGATGATTTTTGGGCCAAGGAAAGGGTGATAAAATCCCCACCTTATCTTGTTTATTGGGTGATGCCCTTAAGATCAATTTTGTGCAAGTGTACAGTATATGCAAACAAGGTTCACTCAAAGCGATGTAAATCAACCAAGAAGTGAGTCCTATTCTAAATGCAATGCGAACGTACCTTGCTCCAGCACTCTTCAACAGTAAAGTAAATGAATTGAAAAGACACGTGCCTAAAAATGTAAACGTCTAATCAATTTTTAACTTTACAACAAATGTTTTACTGTTGATTATTAGCAGGATTCTGGTGAAAGCATACAAGAAATAAGATTTGCAGCAGCTGTATTTTTGCAAAGCAAGCAACCCTGCATAAAACCAGTGAGTAGTCAACTCCTCTGCCGCGGATCCGCGGCTTTGGCCAAGAAAACACGACAAATCAGAGGGTACTTGTCTCTGCTTTCCTGTTTCTTCAACCTATAACCTGCAACAGAGAAGAAAATTCATTTAGTTCTTCACTCAAATGAAAACCGTTGCTCTCCCCGACAACGGCGCCAAAAATTCTGTTCGGAAAGGAGGAGTGTACTTATATTCAGAGTTAGAGGGTTTAGAGTCAACCTTCTTTGTTCGAATGTGATGCTCAAAAACTCTAAAATGTATTAACAATTTTTTCTTTACTCCTTCCGAATCACCGTAGTAGTATGAGCTATTACGGGTCGATCCTCAGGGAGAGCTCGCGATGGAAGCTTTACGGTTAAGTTGTGAAGAAAGAAAACGAGAGTTCTTCTATGTTCAAAAGAAACAAAATGACATAAAAAAGTAAAAGAAAAATTCGTTGTGGATTTGTTGCATGAAAAGAACGATGGAAAGGAAAGTAAAAAGAACTTGAAAAACTTGACTAGCTTTGAAAGAAAACTTGAGAAGGAAAAACCTTGAAAAGACTTTTAGATAGAAGAAATCATGACTAGCTAACCCTTCTAATTTACTAACTTACTAATCTCATAGGGTGATGCATGCCTCATGTTGATTCATCGGTAAAGGTTTGTCTTGCTTGTTTGGTCAAATACTTTCCCACTTGGAGGATGAGTGATCTTCTCGGATTATCTTGTAGCCTCATTGATTCATCGGCTCCCGAGATAGATTTTCAATGGTGGAATCAAGGAGTGTCACTCAAGGGAATGCTAAAGAAGAAGATACAAGATTCATTAGTCATTCAAAGCCATACTCGAGTTAGCATTGAAGTAAGAAAATTGTACAACAAATAGCATAGTTAGGTGCTCCATCTCCATGTTCCATCAAGGCACTTGTTCTAAAGACAAGGCTCTAAATAAGGCTCACATGAATCATATGGAATGAAAACAAGCTTTTGCCAAGAATTAAAGTAACTCATCTTCAATGGGGATAATAGAGACTTGAAATTACAAGTTCACAATAAAGTATCCAATGAATCACATGAATTACCAATCATCCAAGAGTTAGAAGTTAGTAAAGTTAGTGGTTAACTAGTCATGTTAAAGAGTTAGCTAGACATTGACATGAGAAAAACACAACAATTCATAGAAAAAGAAAGTGCAATGGAAAGTAAAGCTTGAAGAAAGTAAAGCATAAGAAAGTAAAGCACTAGAATTAGTAAAGAAGAGAAGATAGATGGATCAATCCTTGCATTCAAGTTGTCACCACTTCAATTACAAGATCTCACACTCACTCTCTCTCTCTTTGCAGAATTCTAGAAGGAAGAAGAAGATTACAAGAGCACTAAAGGAAGCTAGAGAAAATCCCTACAATTCTCTCAAAAATACAAGCTCTTCTCTCCTATCTCTCCTCTCTCTCCTTCGTAGAGGCCCTAGGGGTCTATTTATAGGCTCCAGAGGATGAGCCTCTCAAATCTCGACCGTGGGATCAAATCGCTGGCTCAACGGCCAGATTCTTGCCGCGGTTCCGTGGCCAGAGCCGCGTTTCCACAGCAGAATCTTGGCCGTTGCGCCAACAATTTCTGTTGCCGTTCTGTTACAGTTTGTTAGCCACGCTGGATCTTCTAGAAGGCTGGGAATATGCGTGGACGACTCCAGATCTGGGCTTGACTTTGGGCTTTTCCATTTGGCTCTTTATTTAATCCCATTAATTCCTTGAAAATCCTTTGATTATGGGCCTTCCTCTCCATTAATGGTGGACTTGAAAAATTAGAGAGAAATGCAATAAAAACCTTATTTTTATTTACATAAAGTATGATATGGAAGTGAAAAATGATGCAAAAATGAACTACAATCAGTCGACCGGACCAGTCGACCGACGTGCACAAGGACGTGCATGCAGGCCAGCTTGCTTGGCCGGTCGACCGAGCGGTCGACCGACTGAAGTCAACCCACTCTCGGGTTGGCCCGATCAACCGGGCAGAGAGTCGTTGCTCTCTGGTACTTGGCGCGGTCGACCAGGAGATCGACCGCAGGCTCAACAGTCAGAAATTTGATCGTTGGCCGGTCGACCGGCCGGTTGACTGGAAGGTCATTTTTGAGTTTTCTGCCTGCCAACGGGCAGAATTTTGTGGGGTTATAAATACCCCATTTGAGAGCTGTTTTTGAACAAGTTTTTAAGAGCTAAAATTCTGATCTTCTCTAGAGTTTTAATACAAGTTTTCAAAAGAGTTTTTAGTGCCAAAAGATCAATCTTTATTTGTTTTAAAGGGTTGAAAAAATCAAAGAAAAATATAGATTTGGGATATTTGCTTTGTTCTTCATTTCTATCAAATACTAAGTTATTTTCCTAAGTATTTTTCGTTGAGTTTTTGATTTCCAAACTCTTTATTTTCCACACTTGAGCTATCTTGCTATCCTATCTTTTAGGATCTTTGTTTTTGTAGGAAAAGATGTTGTTTGTGGTCTTTTGATCACCAAGTTGTAAACCCTCCTAATTTGTGATATCCCTCTCGTGTAGAGGTTGATTATTAGAGTGGTGGCTTTGTGCCTATCCCTCTAGTGAGAGGTTGATTGGTTGCTCGGCTTTGTGCCCATCCCTCAAGTGTGAGGTGATTGTGTTTGAGTGGCTTTGTACCTAACCTCTAAGTGTAGAGGTTGTGTTGTATTTGAGAGAGGAGTTGTGTACTCCCGGTTATTGTATTGCCCCAAATCCTCATTGGAGGTTTCCCTGTGTGGGAAGTCCTGTGTGGACAAGTTAGTAGAAATCCTTCTGTGTGAAGACGGGGACGTAGAGCTGGGTGCTCGAACCTCGAAACATATTCTTGTGTTTGCGTTTGATCCATTAACTTTAACTCTCTCTCTTTTATATTGTGCCTTGCAATGATTCATATTGTCATATTATATTTATATGCTTGGTTGTGATTGTTTGTGTGCCTCACTTGTGTTTAACCACGAGAGCTTCATATAGCACCTCAACTCTTATTCAGAGAAATCAAGAGAAGTTAGTCCAGAGCCCTTCACCGGGAATTCGTCTACGCTCATTGGTTACATTAAGTGTGTTGCAATTAAGTTTTAATTTTCGCATTTTGTTCATTAGATTAGCCGTACACCTATTCACCCCCTCTAGGTGTACTTACAATTGGTATCAGAGCCACGCTCCTGATATTAGGTTTAACCACCTAGGAGTGTGATCTTGGTTTTGCTAATATATCAATTGCATTTTCATTTGAACACATATAGTTTGCACTCATGGATACCCCTCCCATATTTGATATCTCTAGACTTGATATATAGAAGGTTATGATGAGTTGTCATTTAAAAGCCCTAAGATATAAAGTTTACCTTGCCATTACCAAGGAATCTTACCTTAGTGATAGCAAGCATATAGAGGCCAATGCACTAGCTCTAAAGGTACTTAGAGCATCTCTTGATAAAAAATATTTACATGTGTTTTCTCATTATGATTCCGCTTTTGCAATGTGGAACATTTTGATATCTCCCGAGCTACCAACGCTTATCAATAAGAAGAGGAAATGTAGTCGAGACGAGTCCGACGAACGTTGCTTCATGGTCCAAGAGAATGACTCCCTTGAGGTACAATCAGATACTCAACTAGATGCTAGTACTAGTTCATATTTTAATGAGTATATGGATGCATAAGCCTTGAATGATGAACTTGCCAAAAATTGTGAAAATTTGATTTCAAAATATAAATTTTGAAAAAGGATAATTTTGGTTTAAAAGAAGAAAGTAAAAATTTATCTTCTAGACTTGAGATTTCTTTGCAAGAAAGGGATGAGATTTCAAGTGAACGTGACTCACTTAAATCCCAACTTGATTTTGCCCTAAATGAAAACAAGATTTTGAAAAATAAAAATGATTGTAATGATATATTGAAGAAAAATGAAAACTTGTCTTTAAAACTTAATTTTGTTGTAAAAGAAAATGAATCTTTAAAACTGAAAATTGTTTCTATTTCAAAGGAATTGAATTTGATGTCTAATGAAAATGTTTCTTTAAAAAATAATTTAGATTCTCATATTTGCCATGCTAGTGTAGCTTCACATTCTAGCTTACATATCGCATGCACCTCTTCTTCTATAATTGAAAATGATATATCTATGCTTAAGAAGATGTGGATTGTTTGGGCTCCACTTTGAGCCATTGTGCCATCAATCACTCACGGTTGTAATCTACGTTTCGAAAGAAACAAGTTCCTTCTATGCATGCACACAAACCATGGTATACACATGCTCCTTACGTACACACCCATCACATAATGTATGCTCAAGTGTACACTTGTACACATTGTGGACGTAAGGGCCATCTTGCTAAGTTTTGTTATGATCGTATACATGATTCAAATTTAGCAACTAAATTTGTTTGTGTTAGGAAAGGAGTTAACCCCCATGGACCCAAAAGAGTGTGGGTACCAAAAATCACCCCTATGTTATTTGATGTAGGTGTGGGCTCTCACATGACGTGAGAATAATGGTGCCTTGAGGTGGATGCGTTCCGAGCTTATAGAGGACTATTTGGATGCATCACTTTCAAGGGGAGTTTGGTGGGAGGACCACCTTGGTTTGGAGATATGGAGATGTGCCCTATTAGTTTTGATAACAATCTCTAACTCCCATTTATATTTACATGCTTTCATATTATTCATTTTTAGCATGTTTTGTTGTTTCATGATTAGTATGTTAAATGTCATGATTATTAGACTTGTGATATGCGTGATTAATATTTGAGATCACCCATGTTTATTTGGACCCATATTTTTGCTCTCACTTTAGTTTAAATATTGTGTATATCATAGATATAATGCATGTTCATTTACCATACTGATCATATGAGTTTTGTTTTGAATTCTATGCTTCATGTTTTGATTACATGTTTAGATGTTAGTTTTCATTAAAACTTATGTATATACTTGTACAACTAGTGAGCCACAAATAGATTAATATATGTTTGTGCTTGAATGCTCATTTATGCTTATTAGATGTACTAGTATAGCCTATTTTTGATGATTCATGCATTTGACTTGTATTCCCATTTTTTGGACATATTTTCATATTTATGTTTAAACTTCATGCATATGTCATTTTGTCTAAACTATTAGCTATACATATACATCCTTGAGCCACTTACTTCATGCATATACTTTTGTGGACTCATTCGTGTTTGGATATGTATGTATACTTTAGTTTGTTCAAACATATATATACCTTGAAGGATTCTAGTTTTGATGACTTTCATGTTTTAAGGAATTTCATTTTGAGCTCGATTGCCTAGTTTCATGATAATGTGTTTCACATAATTCTTATACACTCACTTTATTTAATATTTTCTCTTGATTTTGTTTTCATGAGTACAATTTGTGCTATATAGATTTTGAGTGTTTGGTGATCATGTGATTTATATGTTTTTCATGAAATATATTTTTATTTTATTCCTTACTTGAAGGATTTCGTACTAGTTTTTTTTCAGAATTTTCATATAACTAGTTCGTATTCTTCATATGGTAGAGTTTTCAAACATATTATATTTTCAAACTAATTTTTGAAAATCCCTATCTATTCAAGGGCGGTTGGTTGGGCGATCATGCCTTATATGCTTATTATTGAAAATCTTTTTAAACATGTGCATGAAATGGGTGGTAGAAAGTATGAGTTATACACTTGATCTTATTATGTTTTCAATTGGTATCATTGGATCTTTTCAATTGGGATCACTATTGACATTCTTTTTGTATACTCATATATGTTTTTATATATGTATGCTTCAATTTTAAATAACATCAATTTCGATTGGTATTAAATTTTTCATACATATATATATGTTTTTATTTGTGCTTACTATATCTCTATATCCTTGAGCACAAATTTTAGTTATGCTAATCTTGATTTCTTCAATGACATTTTATTTCAATTGAGTATGTTTCAATTGGTATCTTATACAACCTTATGCATCATTTTGTTTTGTATTTCATAAAGGGGGAGAAAATTCATATTTCACTTTTCAATTGATTTTGTTTACCTTTGGTATTTTACTCCCACACTTTGTGTTGAAAAATGATTGAGAAATGATATTGATTATTTTTTTGGTATCATATGCTCCTAATGAAACATTACTTTTAATTGGTAGTAATCTTTACAATTGATATCAAGATTACCTATATACATCATTTAATTGATATCAAAATTTTTGGTTGAATTCTTCAACATGTTTTATTTACTTTCAATTGATATAATATAGACATGTTTATTTAAATTAAAAACATTTGATTTTTGTACTTTCAATTTGTATGTTCTATTTATTTTCAATTGATATCATGATGCACTAAATTGATATTTTTTTGGTATTATAATATTTTGATTTGATTTCACCCCTTATTTATATTTTTTTGTTTAAGACAAAAAGGGGAAGAACATTGTTTTATTATTTTCTTTGACCCCTTTGTTGATGATTGACAAAAATGGGGAGAAGTATTTGAGTTTATATGCATATTTATTTTTTATTTGTAAGTTTATATCAAAGTTTGTTTCATATTGGTATCAAAAAAATTTGTTTTATGTTTTTATGTTTTGTTGATATTGATATCAAGAGCATGGATAATCATGCTTTGTTGTTTTGGTTTATTGGTATCAAGAACTTTTGTTAAAATTTTTATTGTTGGTATCAAGAGCTTTTATTGATTATCTTTCAGTTGGTATCAAGAATTTTTATTGATTGGTATCAAGAGCTTTTATTGCTCTTATTGATAAAGTTTTCAATTGAAATTTTTATTGGCATCAAGAGTAATATTTTAAGTTTTTATTTTCAATTGATACTTAAGAACATGTTTATTTTAAACAAAAAGAAAAAGAATTTATTTTAAAAGTTTGGAATCAAGAGCATGTTTATTTCATTATGCATGTTTATGCATATTCATGTTTAATATTCATTGCATATCTTATTATTTATTTCTATGCATGAGTTAAGGGGGAGCTTCTTTGAAGCTTAACTTTAATCCATGCATATATAACTCCATGAGTTTTGTCATCATCAAAAAGGGGGAGATTGATGGCCCAGAGGCCTTCCACTCTAATTTTGATGATGATTAACTCATGTAGTTATAGTTTACTAATAATCTTGTGATATTAAGTAGGTTCCTCCTAGGAATTGTTTCATCGGTTAAATGGATTCTATGTTAAACTATTGCTTGACTTATCCCTTTCATATCCTTCATTGTCCATCCAATGGTTTCCTTATGTCTTTTCAGAATATAAAATACCATCCTCTTATTGCTCAGTCAGGTGGGATGCTATGATGACTAGCAAGGTTTCTTTTCCGCCCAGGTAGGTGTACTTGAGGTGTTTAGGTAAGGCTTTTAGCTCTAGGGAAGGTGTTGCTTCATTGGAGGCAATCTCTGGACTTGCAATCCTATGATGAGGTATACTTGAGCTTGACGCCCAGCTCACTGCCAAATCTACGGTCTGGTCCAGATTAAAATCATCAGACTCCATATCAAACTCTGTCTCTGTTTCTATCTCCATGCTTTCTTCATACACATTGGTCAGATTTTCAATAGAATTGACCTCAATAGTCTGATCATTTATATCCCTGGATTGTCTTCCAAGATTGATGACATTGACTTCCTTCGTCATGTCTACAAAGGTCAATCGCATGGACCCGTTCCTATAGTTAATTATAACATTGGCTGTAGCAAGGAATAGGCGTCCTAAGATGACCGAAGTTTAAGACCGTAGATTTAACATAGGTTGGGTCTCAAGCACAATGAAGTCAACAGGGTATATGAAATCCCCATCCAGATAAGGACATCTGTGATTTCCTCCTTGGGAACTTTCATAGATAGGTCAGCTAACTGAATGGTGATTCGGGTTTGACTTAGCTCGCCCAACCCAAGTTGCTGGTATACTGAGAGAGGTAACAAGTTGATACTTGCTCGCAAGTCAAGTAGTGCTCTGCTAATTTCTGTTTGTCCTTTGGTGCAGGAGATAGTGGGACATCTGGGATCCTTGTATTTCAGCGGAATGGGACCAGACAGAATTTCGCTTATATTGGTTGCCAAGAACACTTTCTTGGGCACATTTATATTTCTTTTCTTCATACACATATCCTTAAGAAATTTGGCATAAGTTGGGACTTGTTGGATAGCATCTAGAAGAGGTACATTCAGTTTTACCTGATTAAACATCTCAAATATCTTCTCCATGTGCATATTCTTGTTATTCTTCCTAAGCCTATTGGGAAAGGGTGCTACAGGCTTATGAACTTATTTAGCAGCTTTGTCCAAGTCAGATGTTTGTGGAGCAGATTGGGAGGAACTAGCAGAGGTGAAGGCTGGAGTAGGATCAGTATGGACTAGATTTTTCTGTTGGTAGACCTAGTTGTCCACCTTCTTTCCAGATCGAAGTGTGTGAATAGTATTGCACTGGTTGATCGAAGGATCTTGAATTTTATACGCTTAATTGGTGTTTTTAGGGTTAACTAGAGGCTAACTAGGTAAAGTTTCCTTTGGTCTTTCACTTAAAGAGCTAGCTAACTGGCTCATCTGCATTTCCAATCTCGATATTGCCTGTGAATGGTTGTTCAACATTTGTCCCTGATTTTGCATGAAAGCGGCGTGGGACTCTCCTCCAATTTACTGAATTTCTTTTCCATTAGTGAGCTTTGGAAGGAGGAAGATGGAACTTGACTGGGAAAATTTGGTGGAGGACTGGAATGGCGAAAATTGTTAGAGAAATTAGGCCTGGGAGGATTGTTCTGGGCCTAAGAGAAATTTGGGTCATTCCTCCAACCGGGATTGCATGTTTGTGAGTAAGGACTATGCGGTGGCTGTGAGTAAGCCACGTTCAGGTGTTCTGGTGGCACTTGCTGGGTATGAAAAATAGGGCACACTTCAAAGACATAGTTTAGTGCCTAACAGTATGAACAACCCGGATTGTGAATTGGTGTTGGGTTGATTTGGTTGACATTGGCTGGCTCTTTTATTTCTAAAGCCTCTATTCTCCTCATTAGGGTTGCAATCTTAGCTTCTGCAGCTATGGATGATTCTAGAGATAGGAGCCCTCCTCTTGAAGTTAGAGATTGTGATTCCTTAGTTTTTCCGAGGCTGTCTCTCATTAAGGGTTTTCTCAACTAAATCCTCAAATAAATTCCAACCCTGATTCTCATTCTTTTACAAGAACCCTTCCTGACACATGGTTTCTAACAGGATTTTCATTTGATAGTCTAAACCATCGTAGAGATCTGACAATGACGCCACTTCTCCACACCATGATGAGGGCACTGAGCTAGGAGATTTTTGAATCGCTCAAAGTATCTCCAAAATGGCTTGCTTGGTTCTTGCCTGACTGTATGATATTTTTTCTAATGAGGGCAGTTTTGTGAATTGGGAAGAATTTCTTCAAGAAGGCCTTGACAAAATCATCTCACGTTGAAACTGAATCTGCCACCAGACTGTACAACCATTTTTTAGTTAGGTCCTTTAGGGAAAAGGGGATGAAACGTAACCTAACGACATCGTCTCCTAACTGGGGAATACGCATCATTAGGCACACTTCTTCAAATTTCCTAACAAAGAAGTATGCGTCCTCTGATTTTAAACCATAAAACTTTGGAAGAGTGTTGATGAATTGAGGCTTTAATTCAAAATTATTTTTATTTCCCTCGGGCAGTTTTATACAAGATGGCAATGAGATTCTGATCGGGTAAAACCTGTCCTGAAGTGACGCCATCACTGATTCTGGATGCAAGGGTAGAGAAGTATTTCTGATTAATTTGGAAGTTATAGGATCTCTCACCCACTCTTACATGCAGCACGCCTCAAATAACGTAAAGACAACAAACAATCAAAAAAATAAAATAAACAAATAAAAGAAAGAAAAACAACCACAGAGCCTTAGTCTAAGGCACCTGACTTAGACGACTCCTAACTGGTCGATTCTCCGGGGGAGGTTATTACAGGAACTCGACTACAAGCTAATCGGCCAGGGAAGGGCAAAACTCGGTGGGAGGTATCGGGGCTTGAGCCACGGGCCTTAATTACGCCAAATCACGGAGTTTTCGAGGCTTTGCCTCTCAATCCACTTTTCTTAGACACCGATTTTGCTGGAGTATAGTTCTTGCAATTTTCACCCTCAGTTAATCTCTTAGTGAGTCCGAGATGTCCCTAGGGCCAACGTCTATCATTTTTTAGTTAAGGCTTGGGATAGTGTGAGTGCACTTGGAAATGATTTTTGGGTTAAGGAAGGGTGATGAAATCCCCACCTTATCTTATTTATTTGGGATTTTATCCTTAATGTCAATTGTGCAAGTGTGCAGTTTATTCACAACAAGGTTACACTCAAAGCGATAAGCCACTTCAAAATGCTGGTCCTATTCTATATGAATACACACGTACCTTTTCTCTAGTACTCTTCAACAGAAATTGAAATGAATTGAAATAGACACGTGTCCTAAATGCAAAATTTTAATACAAATTTCAATTAAGCAATAAGTGGATTTCTGTTGAGCTTATTACACATGTATAAGGTGAAGCATTCAAGGGAACTAAAAAAATTTTAGAAAGCAATTTGAGCGGCTTTTGGCAACCCTGCAGAAAAGTTCGTTAGTACTTCAATCGGAGAAACTCGCTTTTACACGAATTTTTCGAGGGCAAATGAATCCTCGTGGAACGTCTTTGGCCACCACTTTCGCTTCCCGTGATAGTGAGCTCCTTTGTACTTCTCCTACACACAAGAACAAAGAAAAATCTTCAGTATTGAACAATAAAGTTGTTCCCCCTAGCAATGGCGCCAAAATTTGATCAGCAAAAAAGCAAGCACAGAAATAGGTAAAGGAATGTGGGTCGATGTTACTGCTTTTGTAATTCTTCCGTAGTAGCAAAGTGGCTCTACGGGTCGTATCCACAAGGAGGGAGAGCGATGAAAGCTTGATGCTACTTCGCTGTTCAAGAAAAGCGAAAGTTCTTTGATTCAAATAAAGAATTTGAAAATGAAAACAAGTTGGTTTCAAAAATTATTTTAGAATGATTTGATGGTTTGTAAAAGTGATTTTTCTAAATGGTAAAAACGAATGGCTAACTTTCTACTAAGTGCTCCAACTAATCTCTAACTTCCTGAAGATGTAGCCTCAGATAGATATAGGCAAGCATAACCCTTATGCATAAGAACTATTTATGTGAAAATCGAGTGAAAGTTCTTCCTTTAACTTAGCTTTATACGGCAAAAAATTGGACATTCCCTTATAAAGATCCAATTGAAGGCGAGAATACGGGAAGATACAAGTGCACTAATAGTATCGGCAAAGTTAAAAGGAAAATCTCTAACTTATAAAAACAAGCAAAGTTTAAACTCTATAGATCATCAAAAACCCGTTAAGCATGAAATATAAGAGAGGTAATACTTATAAGAAAGTTAGAGTTAGGACCTTCGTCTTAAGATATTATAACTTTTGTTTGAACAAGGCTTATTTGACACTATTAAGTCATTTGGGTTTATCAATCAAGTTGTTAGAGATTAATGGGTTAGTAGTTAGTTAGCCATGCAATAGAAGAGTTAGTTAGACATAGTAATAAAGGAAACAACAAAAGAAAAGAAGTAAAGAGAAAGAGAGTTACACTAAAATAAGAAAGTAAAAGCAAATGGAAACACAAGTAAATGAAAAGAAGAAAGAGAAGAATTACTTGTACTAGCTTATCATCTTTCAAATACAACTCTTACACACTCTCTCTTTCATTCTAATGGCTAAAACTAAAACTAGAAGAAGAAAGAAACAACAACAACTACAATTCTAAAAACAAGATAACAACAATACTTTAAATGTTGGATCTGCTTCTCTTCAGACCCCAGAGGGATTTTTATAGGCACCAGGGGAAATGGGGCCAGGGGGACAACCCTTGGCCCAAAGCTCGGGCGCGCCTGAGCCCGTACGGTCGCGTTTCCGCGGCCATACCAGGGCGGCGCTCGCCTGCCTTCGGGCAGCGTGTCTTCTTGTCTGTCCCTGTCAGGTGAATCTTCTGGTTTCTAGATTTGATGCCCTGGGCTGACAAAATCGCCTCTCTAAGGTCAATGGCTACTTGTAGGAAATCACCCATTAAATGGTGATTTAGGGTCTTCTTCTTCATTTGCACATCATGGACCTAGGATCAAGCAAGCAAAGCTTTTTTAGCAGAATTTTATATCAATAAATATGCGGATGTGATAAAAATTATGTAAAATTAGAGACTAATTAGTAGTCTCACAATCTTTTGGAAGAATAATTAGGCTACATGTGGTACATCTGATATCTTCCGATAAGTGATAAAGTGTACCATCTTAGAGAAGCTATCAACTACCACGAAGATATAATCCACTCCTTTTTGTGTGTGAGAAAGTCTCAACGTGAAATCCATGCTCAAATCTTCCCAGATATCTTTTTGAACAGGTAAAGGTGTATACAAGCATATATTTTGAGCTTGGCTTTTAGCAACTTGACAAACTAAGCGGCTCTTCACAATTACAGTCACATCTTTTCCCAGTTGGGTCGAGTAGTATCTTTCTTCAAAACTTGTCATCATCTTGTCCCTTCCAAAATGTCCCGTAAGTCTGTCTCTGTGCAATTTTGTAATAACTTTTTCCTCAACGAAGTCCTTGGTACACATAACCGACTTCCTTTGAGAAGAAATCCATCTAAGATGTAAAAATCTTGTGTAGGCTGTCATGACAAACACTTCTCCCATATTTCTATAAATCTTCATCCACTTTATACAGCTCTTTCAAATATTCGAACTCAATAATTTTGCTTTGTAATCAGACTAACAGTGAAACTATTTGACTCAATGCATCAAAAACTTTGTTATCTACTCCAGATTTTTTATGGATCACAAAATTTAATTGCTCAAAGTAGGATGCCCATTTTGCATGCATCTTATTTATATGCTTTTTTATTTATGTGCTTTTGGTTCTTGAAGTGCTGGAATAATTGATGATCTGAAAACAGCACGAAGTCACTAGCTATAAGATAGCTCTCCCATAACTTCAAACTGCATTTAACTCTTGTTTATATGTAAACCACTTTTGCCATGCCTATTTTAACTTTTCATTGAGAAAGGCAACATGTCTCTTTTCTTATGAGAGTACAGCTCCAATGCCCACTCCGTAAGCATCATATTCTAACTCGAACACCTTCTCAAAATTTAAAAAAGCTAAGACGAGGGCGTTTATGAGCTTCTACTTGATGAGTGCTAAAGCTCTTCGTCAATCCAAACAAAAGAGCCCTTCTTCTGCAAATAATCTGTCATAGGCGCTATCAAGGTACTGAAATTACATATGAATCATTGGTAGAAGGTGGCTAAACCATACAAGCTCCTTACATCAGTAGCACTCTTTGGTACTGGCCAATCTTGGATGGCCCTTACTTTCTCCTCGTCTACATAAATCCCCTGCAAACTGACTATGAACTCCAAGAATATCAGGCTTGCAGTCATAAAGTTGCACTTCTTTAGGTTGATTTATAACTCATTTGTTTGGAGAACTGTGAACACTTTTCATAAATGCTGTAGATGCTCGACCTTGCTAAGACTGTAAATAAGAATGTAATCAAAGTAGACAACCACAAACTTGCCAGAGAAAGGTTTAAGCACTTAGTTCATCAGCTTTATGAAAGTGTTTGGTGCATTAGATAGTCCAAAAGATATGACCATTCACTCGTATAGTCCTTCCAGAGTCTTGAATGCTATCTTCCATTCATCTTCCGACCTAATGCGAATTTGATGGTAGCCGCTCCTCAAATGAATCCTCAAAAATATGCAAGACCCCTCATAATCAATCCAACATATCATTAAGGTAAGGTATCGAGAATTGATATTAGATAGTGATCTAGTTGATGACTTGGTTGTCCACGTACATGCGCCAACTTCCGTCCTTCTTTGGCCTCAAAGGGGCCAGTACTATACATGAACTTATGGTCTCCTAATGTGTTCGTTCTAAATCAGCTCTTCGACCTTCTCTCTTAGAATTTCACTCTCCTTTGGATTCATCTGGTAGTATGGGAGATTGGGTAGACTCGCTCCAGGGATCGATCAATGTGGTGCTAGATATCCCTCATTGGTGGTACTTCATCTGGAAGCTCGTCATGAACTATTCTTTGAAATTCTTCCAGCATTGGCTTCATCTTCTCAGGAACTTCAATTGTTGGGCTGACTTCTTCTTTGACTATCAAAGCAAATTGTTGCTTTGTCTCTTTGAACTCCACCAAGAATTCACCTCGGTTACATATGGATATGAACTTTGGCTCTTCCCCTTTTGTCAGCTTTTGTGGTGGAGGATTGGCTTCATAGCAATCCTCTTGCCCTCCCAAGTGAACATGTATATGTTCCTTTTGCCTGATGAGTAGCATCAACGTCATGTTGCCATGGCCATCCCAATCGTTTATGACTTGCATCTATATCAACAACATCACAGGTAATTGAATGTTGATAAAACTTGCCAATTGAAATAGAGACTTGACAAAGATCCATTATCTTTATGCATGGACCCTTCTTTATCCACCTAATGGTGTAGGGGTGTGGGTGTGTCACACCCCGCTTCCCAAAATACGAAGTACGGGTACGTGAGATGGCCAGCAGTTACTCATGAAGAATGAAATCTCTTCTATGAATACCACAAGCTGTCAATAACGAGCAGGATAGCACACATATATGCATATACAACCAAGCGTAGGGATAAAAACACATATATGAAATACTAATTCATAAAGAATATCATCCACCATATCTGAATAAGACAAGTTAAGAAAAAGAAACTGAACTCACCGAAGGACAACTGAACCAGAATATGTTCTACGATTAACCCTCTATACCTGTTTTCTGATCTAAATACTAAAAAATAATAAAGGTCTATTAGAACCAGACCAACAACAGTACACGAAGGAAAAGAATAGTAAAAGACAGAATATGAAAATGTAGTAATAGTACAAGTAGGGCATTGAAATAATAAGAATAATATGTTTGGCAGTATCAAGAACTGAAAGTAATAACAATAATAGGAATAATCGGGATGATAGATCATGTATAATAAAACCGTGCATGCATGTTATGACATGAATATAATAAACATGATATGTCCTGGATAGGTAACTGTCGTGTAACATAATCACAAGATCATAAGAATACGAGATCACAAGTTAAAATCGCATAGTCAGCTCAAGAATATCATGTAATCAAGATAATGCATGTCACAAGAGTCTCAAGTATGAGTATCACAAAATATATGTCAGGTACTAGATCACGTGAAAGATTAGTACGAGACGAGCTAGAGCACTAAAGGCAATGCAGGATATGATGCAAGTGCATATGTCTAGCATTTTTTCACCTTATATTAATGCAACCATCTTGTGCCCCATCCCACAGAATAACTGCATATCAAACAAGTGATGCGTTAGTGGATCCTGATAGGGTGTGACTCCATCTCTAATTTCAAATATTCATCAAAGAGGTAAAGATGATATTTTTGCAACTACCATTATCAATGATGAGATTTCACACTTTGTTCTTCACTGAACACCTTGAGTAGAAAATCTGATGCCTTTGTATGGTGTCGGTGTTCTTTTGGTTCGCAAGTGGCTACTTCTCCTTCGACGAAGTCAAAGTCTTTTGGCTCGGTCTCAATCAATACCTTATCTTTATCCTTATAGTCTGCCATGTTGATGGGCCTCCTCTTCGGATACTCATTGGACCTGTGTCCAGGTTCATCACACCTGTAACACTTGCCAACCCCGGGCTTGGCATATATATTCTCCTTGCCTTTTGTAGTAGGGGCGGATGCCGTTGTCAGTTTTGTTGGAGGGCCATTAATCTCCTTATGGCTAGAGATCATTTGTTTAATGTGAAATCTTGCTAAGTTTTTGTGCCGCCGGATGTCCTTTCTGCTGTGTTCTTAAAGAGTAAGGCTTTGTTCTGCAACCTTTCAACCTTCATGGCCTTATTTGGATTTCGTCGATTGAGTATAAGTCTTAGAGGGCTATATGCTCCTGGATGGGGTATTTTAACTCGTGAATGTACTTTACAATCTACTGCTCCTCTGTCAGTGACAAATCACACTACGACTGAGGCAATAGAACTCCTTCGTATATGCTATCACAGTCCTCATACCTTGCCTGCATTGCTAAATAGATTGCAGAGGACCTATTGATAATCAGGTGGAAGGAATCTACCTTGTAGCAGTTGCTTCATGCGTCTCCATGTCATCACGAGTTACTTTCCCTGATGTCTTCGTAAGATTTGCAATTGATCCTACCATGTGGATGCTCCTCCCTTTAGTTTGTATGCCATAAAATTGACTTGCTTCTTCATGAGAACATAAGCCACACCCATAGATTCAATCCAGAAAGGATTATATATCAAGATTCTCGCTGAAAGAGGGGATGACAACCTTCATCATGTACTCCTAAGGATTTATGTATTGTCCTTCCCTATCATAATTAAGGTAAGGATTCTAGCCTCCCTATTGGGGTCAGGGAACCCGCCTCTCATATTTGGATTAGGATTAGCAAGTCCCACATGCCTTCCATAGGCTAGGCCGTCACCTTCAAAGTGGTCATACTGATAAGCATGAACTTCTCATTAGAAAAGTCATCAATTTGGGAATGTCGTAAGAGGTAGTTCAGTGGTGTAAGGTATTGACATAGGTGATTTGGGGATATTGGTTTGGATATGGTTAATATGAGGGTGGCTAATATGGGGGTGATAGTATCAAGGTTGATTGGATTGGAGATGGTTGGTTTAGTGGTAAATGTTGTGGGCGAGGATTGATTGAGAGAGGTAGAGGTCGTGGATGAGGATTACTTGGTGAAGGTGGAGGTAGAGGCGGAGGGTTGTTTGCTGGACGACCCAACTACTTTGATATGTACCATCAGCTAGGTTTCGATCATCAAGGTGAGGGAGATCTTCTTTAGTTCCTAGACCACAACGTTCATGGTTGATTCAAGAGTGCAGAGCTTCCCTTCAAAACTATCCATCCTTGTGGATTGGTTGGTTGATTATCATTATTTCTAGCCATCATCAGAGAATTTGCTGAAGCTCTGATACCACTTGATGCAGACGGGAAGTTTTTGATCAGGGTGGAACTAGCACTTGAAAATGTGTATTTTTTAAATCAATGTAAAAGCTTGTGTGTGCTAATGTTCTCTCGATACTTCCGTTATAGCATGATGGCTATATGGGTCAAATCCACAGGAATGGGAGATGATTGAAGTATTAACAGTCTGTTCACATGTTATGTTAACAAGTTCTTCTATGTTTAAAGCATGAGAAAAAGAAAAAGAAAAGAAATTCAGAAGTGATAGATAGAGGAGGCGATTCGGCGATGTAAAAACACAAGAGTGTGATTGTGGAATCGGTAAAAGAAAACAAGGAAATAAAAAGTACAATGATTTAGGAAGTGGGTTTGAAAACAAAAAGAAGATGAAAACAAATGTGAGCAAAGAAGGTGGTGAAAACAGCAACAAGAAAATTGATAAATGGGTTTTGAAAATTATTTTTAAAACAAAGTAAAAAGAAAGAAGAATACTATGAAAGAAAACTCATGACTACTAACTACTAATTGCTCTACTAACCATGCTAACCTCTTAGTGATAGTTGTCTCACATGGATCCTTGGCCATCACTAATCCTTGACTTCAAGAGATGATATAAAACATGGCTCATAAGATTGTTCTTTCACATTCAAATGCATCCATTCTATGCAATCAAAATGCAAGCTACTATTAAATCATCAAAACTAATTAGAGGTGAGCATGAAATAAAGTTGGCATTGCAAGTTAGCAAGTTAGTGGTTAAATGTTAGAATGTTAGAATCCACCATCAAGAGCCATCAATGGCTCTTGCAAGAGGAGGGCCTTGTGATGCTATTAGATTCATGTGGATTATCAAGTAAGCGGTTAATTAGTTAGTGGTTAGTAGTTAGATTGTCATGAGAAGAAAATGTTGGCCCAAAAGGTTACACTCCCTATTTGTTTAAGTTTTGATGATAACAAAATACATAGAAGCTATTTGGTACTAATAAGTTGTTTAGAATGAGTTTCAGGTTTGTACTAGTCATGATGGCCTTTCTAAGCAATTACAAGGAATTTTAATGCTAAAGGCAAATGGCGCAAGAGGACGTTTTCATAGAAGAGAAGGCTCTAACTTGGTGTAACTCGGCTCAGGGACTTTCTTTTTCAGTTTTTATTATTTTTAGTTTGTTAAAGGATAGTGTGTAGTGTTGAAGCTCAATATTTCCCCACACAAATTTTTGCACACGATTTTCAAAAGATATTTCTCTTTTATATAAAATAGTTTTATAAACATATCTTAATACTTATAAACTCTATTTAATATAGTGTACAAAGTTTTGATCAAAGTTAATTTGAAAAAACTTTAAAGATCTTCAAAACCATTTCCTCAAAAGAGTCTGTTTTGGCCTTCTACGGTTGACCGGACGGTTGACCGGCCTTGTTTCAGGTCAGGACGGTCGACCGGGCTTCTGACTATTTGGGTGCGTACATGTGTGCACGTCTCCCGGTCGACCGGTTGGTCGACCGGACCCCATGTCGGTCGACCGACCTTCGGCCGACTGAAAGCACCCATGTTTTTGTTTGTTACGGTTGACCGGGCGGTCGACCGTGGGCTGGCAACGGTTATAATTTTTGAAAAACTGGTCGACCGTGAGCTTGATTTCAGCCTAAACGGCTAGTTTATTAAACACGTTTTAAAACGTGATTTTTCTCTCTAAACGAATTTAGGGGCTGGATTTGGGTCTAATCTTTCCTAATTATTCATTATAACAGTTTACTCTTTAATCCCTACCTTTATCCTATAAATAGGGATGATTAGGGTTGACGTGATGACAATAATCCTTTGTAAAAGAAATCAAGTTTAAAGGCTTTGAAAAGAAGTTTTTGCTCTCAGTTTTTATGCTCAAAATTCTCTCTTTTTACTGAAGTTTTTGGTTTAAAACTCTCTTCAATTTCATTTTCTTTTTTACTTACAAAACTTGAGCTTCAATCCTATATATTATTCTTTTTTGTAAGGGAAAACGTTTTTCAAAATAGGTTTGTGGTCTTTCGATCACCAAGATATTCTTGTATTTGTGGCTCCACTATCTCTGGACTAGAGGAGTGTGATTGAGGAGTTGGGTACTCCCTTGTGGTTGTAATTCTTTATGAAAGTTATAGTGGTTGGAAATCCTTCTGGGTGAAGGCGGTGACGTAGAGCTGGGTGCTCAAACCTCGAAACAAATCTCAATGTCTGCGATTAGTTTATTTGCTTTATTTGCTTGCTTTATATTCATTGCTATATTGTCGATCAATACTCATACAATAAGATTGCATTGCGCACCTCAAACTCTTATCTCGAGTAATCACAAGGAAGGAGTTCAGAGCCCTTCACGGGGTATTCGGCTTCTAGTCTTATTTCGGGTGATCGTTACATCATAACATTTTAAATTTGTGCTTTGATTAGCATTATCACCTATTCACCCCCCCTCTAGGTGATTTCAATTGGTATCAAAGTTAGGACTCTAGTTTTTGGCTTCACATTCTTAGAGAGATCCTAAAATTTGCTAATCACTATTTTCATATCTTTATTCATACACTAGTAAAGATGGCCGATAACATTAAGACCCCTCCTAAATTTCATGGACTAAACTATCCCATATGGAAAGTTAGGATGACTATTTTTCTATAATCTCTAGGTAGTCTAGTTGATAAGTCCTTGACCAAGCCTTATAGTAGACCCAAAAGTGAGGAGGACATTTGGTCCGAACTCACTTTCAAGGAATTTGATGCTAATTCTGCTGGCCCAGAGGCCTTCCACTCTAGTTTTGATGATGATTAACTCATGTAGTTATGTGTACTAATAATCTTATGATTTTAGTTTCAGATCATTAATCAAGTTATTAGTATGTGATTAGCTTCAAAAGATGATTTGGAAGCTTTCACATGTTGATTCAAGAGCCCGAGCGTCAAAGATCATATATAGCACTTGCTCGGTGGATCAAGGAGTTTTGGATCGAGTCGGCTTAGAGATTGCGCTCTACAAGAAGACTTCGGTACCTAGTTTAGTTTTGTGTTTAGATTCAAATTGTAAAGATTAGAACAGTATGATATGCTCAAGTTCACAACACACACGTTTCATGTTTTGAATATTAGTTTTCGGTTTTTCCGTTTTTGGTTTAACCGATCTTGGTTTCATGAATAGATAGATTCAAAACAAGTTTATATGATTTAATGTATATTAGATTTGTTCTATATACATGCATGCTTAACTTCCTAGACAAACTTAGTTTTGACTCACTTATTCATGTGTTTTATGTTTTGGTATTTTTAACAAAACATATTTTGGAATTAATGTCAAAAACATGGATTTATATATGTTTCATGTATATAGGATTATATCCATATACATCATGCCTAAATGTTGTTTAAATATCATGTTTTTGTATTTGGATGAGTTTTGGACAAAATGTATTTTCTATTCAAAATTCAAGTTTTAGAAAATACAGTTTTCGGTTTTTGGCAAAATTTCTATAACACAAAATAGTTGAAGATGTTTGAGATTTATGTTAAACTTTTTAACACAAGTTTGTATTTCAATGAAAAATAATAAAACTATTTTTGTGGATTTTTAGAGATTTAATGGGAATTTTTAGAATTAAAAATTACATGTTTTTGCTGACCTGAACAGTCTCTGCCAGGCTAGGTCGGTCGACCGTACCAAGTAGCCGGTCGACCGTATCAGTCGACCGACGTGCACAGAAACGTGCACGCTGGCTGCCACATGGTCCGGTCGACCGCACGGGCGACCGACTGCATGCAGGCAACTCTCTGTTTGTTTCGGTCAACCGGGCGGTCGACCGGTAGCTGGCAACGGTCAAAATATGACCGTTGGCCGGTCGACCGCACGGTCGACCGGTAGGCCATTTTTGACAGACTTGGCTGCCAACGGCTATATTTTTCTGGGGGGCTATAAATACCCTATTAATGGCCAGTTTTTCACAAGATTTTTTGTGCGAATTTTTCCTTACTCTCTGGTGTTTTCACAGCAATCAAAAGAAGTTTTGGAATTTAAATTGAACAATCTATTTGGTATTTTTACTAGGGTTTGGAATATCAAAGAAAAGGTTTTTGGGAAAAAAGTTTTGATTCAACTTCTATATCTTGGTTTCAGTTTTTCCCAAGGATTTTCTTTGTGATTTTGATTTCCATTCCTTTGTTTTCTCCACACTTGAGCTACATCTACTATCTCATTCTATAGGATCTTTGTGTGGGAGAAAGAGATTGTTTGTGGTTGTTGTTTAGACCACCAAGTTGTAAACCCAATCTTTTCTTGTATCTCTCTTTGGTAGAGGTTGATCGGGTGATTGGTTTGCTCCCTCTTTGGTAGAGGTTGAGGCTTTTGGTTTGTTCCCTCTAGTGAGAGGTGGAGTTTGGTTTGTAACCCTCTTCGGTAGAGGTGTTTGTGGTTGTTGTATTGGCTACGGGCCTACCCTCGGTTGTGAGGTGGTGTTTGAGAGAGGAGTTCGGTACTCCATTGTTGTAACAAATCCTCCTCGGTGGAGGTTCCCTCGATGGGAGATAGTGGATTGGAAATCCTACACAGTGGTGTAGGCGGGGATGTAGAGCTAGGGGCTCGAACCTCGAAACATATCTTGTTGTTAGCGTTTGATCCATTGTCTCTCAACTCTCTCTCTCTCATTTAATTGTGCAAAGCATCATACTTCATTCATATCTATATTGCTTGTGTTGTGCCTTGCATATTTCATATTGCCTATTCATCTTATATGCTTGGTTGTTTGTGTGTGCCTCACTTATACTTAACCACAAGAGCTTCACATAGCACCTCAACCATTCAAGGGGAATTAAGAGGAGTTAGTCCAGAGCCCTTCACGGGAAATTCGGCTACACTTGTTGGTTGTATTAAGTGTGATTGCAAAATTGTTTTAAGCTTCCGCATTTAGCGCATTTAATTTCTAGATTAGCAAGTACACCTATTCACCCCCCCTCTAGGTGTGCTTTCAATTGGCATTAGAGCACTTTCAAATTCAACGGCTCAAAATGCCCTACTTGTAGCTTTGAATGAGGATGATCTAACATGGGTTATCCATTATAAATCTGCCTATGAGATTTGACAACACTTATTGGTCACTCATGAGGGAACATCACAAGTCAAGAGAGCTAAAATAGATCTCTTGTGTTCCCATATGAAAGTTTTAGAATGCTAGAAGATGAATCTATTGATGATATGATACCAAGTTTACTAAGATTACTAATACTCTTTCTTCTCTAGGTGATGAAATAAGCAACGACCAAAAGGTGCGTAAGGTGATTCGTGCTCTTCCTTCGTCATGGGAAATCAAAGTTACCACCTTAAAGGAGTTGAATGACAAAGATGAGATGGAGCTCATAAGTCTTATCGGAAACCTTAAGACTCATGAGATGGAGAAGAAGGCTAGAAAAGATGCGGTACCTCAAAAGAAAAAGTCAATAGCTTTCAAGTCTTCCTCTTCCAAATACGATGATGAAGAAGATGAAGAAGATGATGAAGAGCTATCTCTCTTTGTAAGAAATGTAAAGAGAATATACCGCAAGAATAAGCTTAACTATAGAAGACGATGGGAAGGGAAGGAGGAGAAAAGGATCATATGCTACAACTGTCGAAATCCGGACACATCATGGCCGATTGTCCAGATTTCAAGAAAAATATAACCTCCTCCTTGAAGCAAAGAGGCCGGTTGAAAAGAAGGTATACAAAGCAACTTGGGATTCGAAAAGTGAATCCAAAGATGAAGTCGACTCGACAAACGTGTGTTTCATGGTAAACACACCTAAGGTAACCACTCAACCACTTGATGATGAAAGTGAAATAAGTAAAGACATGTTAGTACATGCTTTCGTTGAACCTTAAGAAAGTTTTGATGATAAAAAGGAAGAGTGTTCAAAATTGAAAAAGGAAATTGAAATGCTTAAAAATCAACTTGCTATTTCTTCAAAAGAAAAGTATGAACTATCTTCTAATCTTATTTCAATGCTAAAAGATTTTGATGAGTATAGAATTGCTTGTAAAGCTAAATATCCAAAAATTGATGAAAATGAATTATCCATGTTAAAAACTAAAATCAATGATTTTGGAAATGTTTTAAAAGAACGTGTTTTTAACACTAATAAATTAGAAGAAATGTTTTCAAAGAAGCATATGCACACTCCACATGCTAAAAATGATAAAACAACTCATGCAAAAAATTCACATGCTCATCATGCCAACACTTCACATGTCACTCATGTTAAAACTACTCATGCTCACAATCACATGTTCGTAAGCCACATGCTCATTATGCTTTTAAATACGGTAGAATTTATAAATGTACTTATTGTGGCCGGAATGGCCATTTGGCTAAATTTTGCTATGGTCATATAAATAGGACAAATAATCTTGTGTGAGTTCGAAACGCTAACTCTCTAAGACCCAAGAAAATATGGGTACCAAAATCAAGTCCTAAATTATTTGATGTAGGTACACACTAAGGCTCCAAGACGTAAGGAGCGGTGGTACCTTGATAGTGGTTGTTCAAGGCATATGGCGTGGGACATCAACAATTTCACAACCCTATCAAGGTACGATGAAGGTGGCACTGTCACCTTCGAAGATGACTCCAAGGGCACCATCATCGGTATAGGTAACATTAAGATTAGTACATCTCCTTTAATAGAAAATGTTGTTCTTCTTGATAGGCTTAAACATAACTTGCTTAGCATAAGTCAACTATGTGATCGTGGTCTCAAAGTTGTGTTTGATGAATCTTCTTGCAATAGATTATAAAACCAATGATTGTATTCTTACCGGATTTCGTGAAAATAATGTCTATATTATTGACATGCTTAATTTGGATTGTTCTACTAAATGCTTGAATGCTTTCGATGAGATTTCTTGGCTTTGGTATAGAAGATTAGGACATGCATCTTTTGATCATCTTACTAGAATTAATTTTAAGGAATTGGTGAAGGGTATTTCTTACTTGAAGTTTGAAAAAGACCGCATTTGTGGTGCGTGCCAACTTGAAAAACAAACCAAGTCTTCTTTCAAACCAATCAAGGATATCATGTCAACTAGGCCATTAGAATTGATTCACATGGATCTTTTTGGACCAACTAAAACTAACA
Organism: Agave tequilana; assembly: GCA_038442645.1. Taxonomy (NCBI): domain Eukaryota; kingdom Viridiplantae; phylum Streptophyta; class Magnoliopsida; order Asparagales; family Asparagaceae; genus Agave; species Agave tequilana. The sequence continues at coordinate 35,322 of JAVJIF010013470.1, forward strand.
GCTTAAAATGGAAGTAGATATGTTTTTGTTTTAGTTGATGATTTTTCTCGTTTCACTTGGGTTTTCTTTTGGAACACAAAGATCAAACTTTTTCGCATTTTACGATTTTTCGAAAAAGGGTTGAAAAAGAAAAAGGATTTTCAATTTTAAAAATAAGAAGTGATAGAGGTAGTGTGTTTGTTAACCAACTCTTCATGACTTATTGTGATGAAAAGGGAATTAAGCATGAAATGTCATGTCCTAGAACTCCACAACAAAATGGAGTAGTAGAAAGGAAGAATAGAACTCTTCAAGAAATGGTTAGGACTATGATAAGTGAATATGGTCTCCCTCAATATTAATGGGCCGAGGCCGTAAACACCGCATGCTACATATCAAACCATATTTATTTGTGTAAAAATACTTTCAAAACCTCTTTTGAAATTTATCATTTAAGAAAACTAAATGTTTCATACTTTAAAGTTTTTGGATGCAAGTATTTTGTTTTGAATACTAAAATAATTTGGGTAAATTTGATGCTAAGGCTTATGAAGCAATCTTTGTTGGCTATTCTAGTACTAGCAAAAGCATATAGAGTATTTAATAAATCATCTCATACTATTGAAGAAACTATGCATGTTAAATTTGAAGAATCTAATGCTATTGTTGAGAATGTTGTAGAGATTGACTCATTAGGTGAGGACATGGAGAAAATATCCTTGAAGGACTCACCTATCCAAGAAGAAAAGTAAGAACCCATTGGTGAAGATCAAAAGGATGAAGTGGAAAAATCTCAACCACTTCTTAAAGATTGGAGATACGCTACAAATCATCCCAAAGATCTCATCATAGGTGATGTATCAAAGGGGGTAACTACTCGCTCCAACTCCATGAATTGTGTGATAATTTTACATTCTTATCTCAATTTTGAATCCAAAAACATCCTCGAAGCCGAGGGTGACTCATATTGGTTGCTAGCTATGCAAGAAGAGCTCAATCAATTTGAGCGCAACCAAGTTTGGCACCTTGTTCCTAGACCCCACGATAGACCAATAATTGGTACTAAGTGCATTTTTAGGAACAAGTTGGATGAGTCAGGAAATGTTATTAGGAATAAGGCTAGGTTGTGGCCCAAGGTTACACTCAAGTTGAAGGAATCGACTTTGAGGAGACGTTTGCACCCGTAGCACGGCTTGAAGCCATACGGATCACACTAGCTTATGCATCTTTTAAAAATTTTGAACTTTTTCAAACGGATGTAAAAAGTGCATTTTTAAATGGTTTTATTAATGAGGAAGTTTATGTTGAACAACCTCCCGGTTTTGTGGATCATGAACATCCAAATTTTATTTTCAAACTTAATAAAGCATTGTATGGTTTAAAACAAGCTCCAAGAGCATGGTATGAAAGGCTTTCTAGTTTTCTTCTTTCAAATGATTTTGTTAAAGGCAAAGTAGACACCACATTATTTACTAAACATGTTGATAATGACATTCTTATAGTTCAAATATATGTTGATGATATAATCTTGTTGGCCCAAGGCCTTCCACTCGAGTTTTGATGATGATTAACTCATGTAGTTATGTGTACTAATAATCTTGTGATTTTAGTTTCAGATCATTAATCAAGATATTAGTTGGTGATTAGCTTCAACAAGATGATTTGAAAGCTTTCACATATTGATTCAAGAGCCCGAGCGTCAAAGATCATATATAGCACTTGCTCGGTGGATCAAAGAGTTTTGGATCGAGTCGGCTTGGAGACGGCGCTCTACAAGAAGTCTTCGGTACCATAATTTAGTTTTGTATTTAGATCCAAATTGTAAAGATTAGAATAGTATGATATGCTCAAGTTCACAACACACACGTTTCATGTTTTGAATATTGGTTTTCGATTTTTCCGTTTTGGTTTAACTGATCTTGGTTTGCATGAATAGATAGATTCAAAATAAGTTTACATGGTTTAATGTATATTAGATTTGTTCTATATACATGCATGCTAAATTTCCTAGACAAACTTAGTTTTGACTCACTTATTCATGTGTTTTATGTTTTGCTACTTTTAACAAAACATATTTTGGAATTATAGTCAAAAACATGGATATATATATATATATATATATATATATATATATATGTTTCATGTATATAGGATTATGTCTATATACATCATACCTAAATGTTGTTTAATACCATGTTTTTGTTTTTGGATGAGTTTTGGACAAAGTGTATTTTTCTATTCAAAAATCCAAGTTTTAGAAAATACAGTTTTTGATTTTTGGTAAAAATGATAAGACACAAAATGTTTCAAAATGTTTGTTATTTGTGATGAAATTTTTATCACAAGTTTATATTTCAAAATAAAATGAGAAAACTATTTTTGTGAAATTTTAGAGATTTTATGGGAATTTTTTAAGTCTTTAAAAACCCAGTTTTCCCCTGATCTGCAGCTGTCAGGCTAGGCCGGTCGACCGTAGCGGTCGACCGACGTGCACGGATACGTGCACGCTGGCTGCCCTTTGGCCGGTCGACCGCACGGTCGACCGACTGAGAGCAGGTTGCTCTCTGTTTGTTTCGGTCGACCGGACGGTCGACCGCCCAGAGAGCCGTTGCTCTCTGGTTCAGGGGACGGTCGACCGCACGGTCGACCGGTAGCTGCCAACGGTCAAAAATTGACCGTTGGACGGTCGACCGGGCGGTCGACCGGCAGTTCATTTTTGGCAGTTTCTGCTGCCAACGGCTATATTTTTCTGGGGGCTATAAATACCCCATTAATGGCCTGTTTTCCATAAGATTTTTGGTGCTAATTTTTCCTGACTCTCTAGTGTTTTTCACAGCAATCAAAAGAAGTTTTTGGGCTTTAAATTGAACAATCTATTTGGTGTTTTTGCTAGGGTTTGGAAAATAAAGAAAGGGTTTTTGGGAAAAGATTTTGATTCAACTTCTTCATCTTGGTTTCTAGTTTTTCTCAAAGATTTTCTTTGAGTTTTTGATTTTCATTCCTTTGGTTTTCTCCACACTTGAGCTACATCTACTTTCTTATTCTATAGGATCCTTGTGTGAGAGAAAGAGATTGTTTGTGGTTGTTGTTTTGACCACCAAGTTGTAAACCCATTATTAGCTTTGTGCCTTGCCCTCATTGTGTTGAGGAGGTTGTGCATTTGGGTTGTATCCCTCAAGTTGTGAGGTGATCCTTGTGTTGCTTTGTGGTTATCCCTCAAGGTTGTGAGGTGATTGTTTGTTGGCTTGGTGTTGTGCCTCAAGGAGGAGATTGTGTTTGTAAGGAGAGGAGTTGGGTACTCCTTGTGATTGTATTGCCCCAAATCCTCGGTGGAGGTTCCCTTTGTGGGAGTCCTTTGTGGACAAGCTAGTGGACTTAAAATTCTTCTGGGTGAAGGTGGGGATGTAGAGCTGGGTGCTCGAACCTCGAAACATATCTTGTTGTTTGCGCTTGATCCCTTGGCTCTTACTCTCTCTCTCTATATTGTGCCTTGCATCTATTCATATTGTTCATTCATATTTACTTGTTTGGCTTATTTGAGTGTGCATCTATTGTTAATTGCAATTAGTTTTTAAATTCTGCATTAAGTTCATTAGATTAGCATTATCACCTATTCACCCCCCTCTAGGTGATTTTCAATTGGTATCAGAGCCTACGCTCCTGATATTAGGTTTAACCACCTAGGAGTGAGATCTTGGTTTGCTAATCTTTATTTGCATTTTCATTTGCACACATTTAGTTTGCACTCATGGATAGCCCTCCTATGTTTGACTTTTTTAGACTTGATGTTTGGAAGGCCAATATGAGTAGCCATTTGAAAAGACTAGGACATCTAGTTTATCAAGCCTCCACTATGGAATCCTTCGCTAATAGTAACAAGCATAAAAAGGCCAATGCATTAGCACTTAAAACACTTAGAGCATCTCTCAATGAAGATCTTTTATATGTGTTTTGATCATTATGACTCGGCTTTTGCAGTTTGGAGTATATTGACTTCTCCCGAGCTACCAAGGATAATCAACAAGTTGAGGAGATCTAGGAGAGACATGTCCGACGAGCATTGCCTCATGGTCCAAGGAAAAGACTCCCTTGAGGTACAATCGGATTCTCAACTAGATGATTGCTCTAGTTTCTATTGCGATGGTTGTTTAGAAGCTCAAACCTTAAATATGGAACTTGCCACAAAGCTTGAAATTTTTTTGGAAAAACATAATCTTTTGAAAAGAATAATCTTGAACTAAAAGAAGAAATGAAAGATTTGTGCTCAACTTTTGAATCGATTTTGCAAGAGAAGGAAGAGATTACTAGTGAACGTGACTCACTAAGATCTCAACTAGACCTTGCCCAAAAAGAGATTAATGTTTTGAAAAACAAAAATGATTGTGATGATTGTTGGCCCAAAGGCCTTCCACCCTAGTTTTGATGATGATTAACTCATGTAGTTATGTTTACTAATAATCTTGTGTTGTTTAAGTTTCAGATCATTAACTAAGATGTTAGTTGGTGATTAGCTTCAACAAGGAGTTTAGAAGCTTTCATAGTGATTCTAGGGCCAAAACTTCAAGATCACACATTGCCTAGCCCATGGATGGAGTTTTGGAGCAAGTCAACTTGAAGATGAAGATCATCAAGAAGACTTAGGTATCCATAGTTTAGATAGTGTGTTTTTAAATCCATTTGTAAAGCTTAGTTTAGTTGATATGCTCAAGTGCACAACACACAAAAGATTCATGTTTTGGATTTGGTTTTCATGAATAATAGATCAAAACAAGTTTACATGGTTTTTATGTATATTAGATGTGTTCAATATACATACATGCTTCATATCTTAAACAAACTTATTTTGACTATCTTATTCATGTATTGAAAAATCAAGTTTGATAAAAATACAAGTTTTATTTTTGATAAAATTTGCAAGACTCAAAATGAATTGATATGATTGATATATGTCTTGAAATTTTTATCACAAGTTTGTGTTTCAATACAAAATGTTAAAACAAGTTTTGTGAATTTTTAAAAGACTTAAAAGAATTTTCAAAATATTTTTAAACTGATTTTCTGACCAGATTTCTGTTCCAGGCTTCAACCAGTCGACTAAGTCATCTGACCAAGTCGACTAGGATGAAGTCGGTCGACCGGGCCGGTCGACCGACGTGCACAAATCTGTGCACGTTTGGCAGCACTAGGACGGTCGACCCGGACGGTCGACCGGTCTGAGAGCAGTGCTCTCTGTTTGTTTAGGTCGACCGGGCCGGTCGACCGTGGTTGCCCAACGGTCACATTTCTGACCGTTGGCGGTCGACCGGGCCGGTCGACCGTCAGCCTGTCAGGCTGCCAGCTCAGCCTAACGGCTAGTTTTTGGTTTGGCCTATATAAATCCCATCTCTTTGGGTTTTTGGCTAAGATTTTCAAGGAGAAAAATTTCTGGTTTCTAAAGTGTTTAAAACAAGTTTTCAAAAGTGTTTTGGGCTTTAAACTTCCAATTTGATTTGTGTTTTGGGTTGTTTGAAAATCAAAGAAAACTAGGTTTTGGGATATTGTATTGGTTTTCATTTTCTATCATCTACAAGAGATTTTCCAATTAGTTTTTCTTTGTTGCTTGTTTCCAAAACACCTTGTTTTCACACTTGAGCTATCTTCTATCCTAATCTATTAGGATCATTTGTTTTGTGGAAAAAGAGAAAAGAAAAGTGAGATTGTTTGTGGTCTTTTGGAACCACTTGTTGTACACCCTTATTCTTGTTGTATCCCTCTTTGGTAGAGGTGATCGGGTGATTGGTTTGCTCCCTCTAGTGAGAGGTGGAGATTTGGTGTAAACCGCTTCGGTAGAGGTGTTGTTGTTGTTGTTTGGCTACGGGCCTACCCCTCGGTTGTGAGGTGGTTGTTTGAGAGAGGAGTTTGGTACTCCTAGATTTGTAACAAATCCTCTTCGGTAGAGGTTCCCTTGGTGGGAGATAGTGGATTGAAAATTCTACACGGTGGTGTAGGCGGGGATGTAGAGCTAGGGGCTCGAACCTCGAAACATATCCGTGTATTTGCGTTTGATCCAATATCTCTCAACTCTCTCTCTCATTTATTTGTGCAAAGCATCATTCATAACATCATATCATATTTGCTTGTGTTGAGCATAATTCATATCATACATATCTATTTACTTGTGTTGCCTTGCATATATTCATATTGCTATTCATCCTTATTTGCTTGGCTTGCTTGTGTGTGTGCCTAACTTATACTTAACCAACAAGAGCTTCACATAGCACCTCAACCCATTCAAGGGGAATCAAGAGGAGTTAGTCCAGAGCCCTTCACGGGGAATTCGGCTACACTTGTTGTGTTGTATTAAGTTTGTGCAAGATTTGCATTAGCTTCCGCATTTAGCGACTTAGTTTTGCATTTAGTTTTAGATTAGCACTAACACCTATTCACCCCCCCTCTAGGTGTTTTTCAATGATGTTATGAAAAACAATGAGGTTTTATCTTCCAAATTGGATTTTGTTTTAAAGGATAACCTTGTTTTGAAAATGAAATTGATTTCATTACAAAAGAATTGGATTTAATTTTAAAGAAAAATAAATCTTTGAAAAATGATATAGATTCTCATGTTTGCCATGCTAGTGTAGCTTCTTCTTCTAGCACACCTATTGCATGCTCTACTTTATCTTCAAGTATTGAAAAAGATATAAATGTTTTGAAGAAAAGTGTTAATTGTTTAGGCACCACCTTGAGCCAATGTGCTTTGAATCACACACGCTTGGAATCCTTGGTTCGTAAGAAACAAGGTCCATCTTTGCATGTACACCCATCACGGCATACACATGCTTCCCACGGTCACCACCATCACATGTATGCTCATGTGTACATTTGTACACATTGTGGTCGAAAAGGCCACCTTGCTAGATTTTGCTATGATCGTTTACATGTTGAAAATTTAGCAAATAATCTTGTTTGGGTTAGAAAAGATACTAACTCCTATGGACCCAAAAGGAAATGGGTACCAAAGACCACCCCTAAAGTTTTTGATGTAGGTGTGGGCTCTCGCATCACGTGAGAGTAGCGGTGCCTTGAAGTGGATGCGTTCCATGCTTAAAGAAAATGAATTTGGATGCATCACTTTCAAGGGGAGTTTGGTGGAGAAGACCACCATTGGTTTGGAGTACTAGAGAGGTGCCTTCATCGGTTTTGGTATCAATCTCTAACTCCCATTTTTATTTGCATGCTTTTCATGTTCATCTATTTATAGCATATCATATTTTATTGTTCATTATGCTTATGCCATGTGATTTAGATTAGTGATATACATGTTTAGTTACTTGAGACACCCATAGACCTATCTTTGTGTTCTCACTTTGTGTTTAAACTAATATGTATGCCCTAGATCTAATGCACATGCATCTTCATAATGATCATATGGATGTTTTATGATTTTTGTTTTGATGATTCATGTTTAGTATGTTAAATGCCTTGATTATTAGATCTTTGAAATGCATGTATAGCCTTTTGAGATCACCCATGTTTAGATAGACCCATTTGTTGTGTTCTCACCATTGTTTGGCTATTATGTATATCATGATTCTAATAGCATGTGGATTTACTTCATGATCATTTTTATGATTATAGTGTTGATTTATATCTAGTTTTATGCCTCATGTTTTGGATATACGTTTAGATGTTAGTTTTCATTAAGACTGATTGGTTGCTAATGTTGCATATTTAATGTCACATTTTCATACTTATTTTAGAATAAAAGCCTGCATTGTCCTAATTATTTGTTTAATTTATTTGCAGGCCCAATCTTTAAGGAGATGAAGAGAAATGAGCCCAAAAGCCCACTAGAATTCTGAATTAAATCAGAATTAATTCGCACACACAAAATCAGGGCAAAATCAAGAGGTTGAAACCGGTTGAGAAGAATCCTCTCAGGATCGATCGGTTAAAGCCAAGATTCCAAGGCCATTTCTTCAAATCTCGAAGCCAAACTGCAAAACCAACTCCAGATAAAGTCAGAGGGAGAAACCGGGGAGACCCACCAACAGGGTGTGGCCACCTGGCCACACCCTGGCCGTGGAAGCGCGGCTTGGGCCGCGTTTCCGTGGCTTTGTTGGGGAGTTAGGGGGAGCGTTTGCTCCCCCGACCTCCCCGGGATCATGGTGGTTAGGGTTTTGCCTATAAAAGGCCTGTACTTGCGCTGAAAATGGACGACCATGCAGATTAGGATTTAGCCTAGTTTTCATTCTTTCTAGTTTAGGTTTTCCTTTCTTCTTATGTAATTTGTATGTAACTTAGGGTAGAAGAAGATTCATGTAAGTAAGAGAGAGAGGCTGAAGTTGAGAGTGACACCGACGATGTACCCTCCTCCTTTCTTCCATTGTCTCTGCAATTAATAAAGGTAAAAGTTCTTTTTATGTTTGTATTTTCTTTTGTTTCGTCTTCCTCTTCTACTTTACCTTGGTTGTTGTTGTTGAGTGTACAAGTGAATTCCAAAGCAAGTATAACTAAGCTACGTGAGAGCCAGCGATAGTTCATGAAGACGTTCTCCTCTTCCAAGATCCGCATCACTTCGTTCTTGCTAGGCTTGACGATATAATGTGCACGGGGACTGAGCTCGAGCTTATGATCTATGCGTTGAACGCCTCCGAAGCAAAGGTAGAACATGCAACGGTTCCAGGTAAGTCATCACTCAACCTAGGTAAGTATTTCTACACTTTTCTTTCTTTCTTTTCTTTTCTTTTTTAGTTTAGATCACCAACCAGCTCCTCCAACTCTTTCTTCTCCACTTCATTGTACATAGCCGCTTTTCATCGTTTTCTGATTTTCCACCTTCTTCATCTTTCATTCTCTTCTAACTTTAACTATAACTTTCTTTTTCATTTTTATAACTTTAAAACAGAGAAGAACCTTCGCTTTTTTTCTTAACGATTTCAATAAAGAACCGTAAAGCTTCCATCGCAAACCCTCCTTGTGGATCACGACCCGCATAGCCACTTGCTATAGCGGAAGAATTGAGCACTTGCACATTTCCTTTCTTAAGTTCTATAATTTCGTATATTGTGTGCAGGTCTAGCCTCAATCAAAGACTAAGATTTATACTTGTACATATAGTGGGCCACAAATAAATCTTTATATATGTTTGTGCTAGAATTCTTATCTGTACCCATTAGATGTGCTAGTATAGTCTAGTTTTGATGATTCATGCATTTTAACCTATATTCCCATTTTGGATATGTTTTTGTGATCATATATAGGTCTATCTTGTCCAAATTATTGTTATACATATACATCCTTTTGAGCCACGTGCCTTCATGCATATATCTTTGTGGACTCGTTGTGTTTGGATATGTATGTATACTTTAATTTGTATAGGACATACATATACTTTGAAAATTAAATAGTTTTGATTATTTTCATGTTTTCATTTTTCAAGGAATATTGAGCTTATTGTCTATCTTTCATGATTATAATCTTCACATCTTATTTCGTTTGTTTACTTATATTTATTGTTTACTCATGTGTTTGTTTTTATGAGTCATATTTATGCTTAATTGAATTAGAGTGTTGACTATTATGTGGATTTCATATTTCATGAAAAATAATTTTGTTTTATTCCTTGCTTGAAGGATTTCATACTAGTATACAAGTTTTTCCATTTAACTAGTTGCGATATTCTTCTTGTGGTAGAGATTTTCAAACATACTATAATTTTCAAACCTATTTTTTTTGAAAACCCCTACCTTCAAAGGGTGATTGGATGGGAGATCATGCTCATGTATGCCTTATAGTGAAAATCATTTTAAACTTGAACATGATTGGGAGGCTAGTTATATGAGATATACACTTGATATTATTGTTGTTTCAATTGGTATCATTGAAATTTTTTTTTCAATTGGTATCAATATTGACATTGTTGTATACTCATATATTTTTTGTATATGTATGCTTGCACTTCAAAGAGTATCAATTTCAGTTGGTATCTAATTTTCATACATATATATGTTTTTATTTGTGCTTATTATATTCATATATCTTAGAGCATAAATTTTGATCATGATAAAGCTTATTTTATAATGACTATCTTGTTTCAATTGACTAGTCTTCAATTGGTATTCATATACAAGATTATGCAATGTTTCTTTTGGTATTTCAAAAAGGGGGAGAATATTGTTTTTCTTGTTTTCAACCTTTTGTTGATTCATTGTTTCGAACAAAAAGGGAGAAGATTTTGTTTTGTTTTGGTTTTTACCCCTTTGTTGATGATTGACAAAAAGGGGGAGAATTATTTGAGAGTTTAATATGCATATATAAAACTTCATGTTTATGTTTTGCATATATTAAGTTTAATTTAGTTTAAGTTTAATTGGTATCTAGAGCATGTTTTGTTTTTAAACATTTCATTGGTATCTAGAGCCATTTATTGTTTATACATGATTATGCATTATCATTCATTGCATATTTATGTTTATTTGTTTTATGCATGAGTTAAGGGGGAGCTTCTTTGAAGCTTAACTTTGATCCATGCATATATAACTCCATGAGTTTTGTCATCATCAAAAAGAGGGAGATTGTTGGCCCAAAGGCCTTCCACTCGAGTTTTGATGATGATTAACTCATGTAGTTATGTGTACTAATAATCTTGTGATTTTAGTTTCAGATCATTAATCAAGATATTAGTTGGTGATTAGCTTCAACAAGATGATTTGGAAGCTTTCACATGTTGATTCAAGAGCCCGAGCGTCAAAGATCATATATAGCACTTGCTCGGTGGATCAAAGAGTTTTGGATCGAGTCGGCTTGGAACGGCGCTCTACAAGAAGACTTCGGTACCATAGTTTAGTTTTGTGTTTAGATCCAAATTGTAAAGATTAGAATAGTATGATATGCTCAAGTTCACAACACACACGTTTCATGTTTTGAATATTGGTTTTTGGTTTTTCCGTTTTTGGTTTAACTAATCTTGGTTTGCATGAATAGATAGATTCAAAAAAAGTTTACATGGTTTAATGTATATTAGATTTGTTCTATATACATGCATGCTAAATTTCCTAGACAAACTTAGTTTTGACTCACTTATTCATGTGTTTTATGTTTTGGTATTTTTAACAAAACATATTTTGGAATTATAGTCAAAAACATGGATATATATATATATATATATATATATATATATATATATATATATATATATATATATATATATATATATATATATGTTTCATGTATATAGGATTATGTCCATATACATCATACCTAAATGTTGTTTAATACCCTGTTTTTATATTTGGATGAGTTTTGGACAAAGTGTATTTTCTATTCAAAAATCCAAGTTTTAGAAAATACAGTTTTTGAATTTTGGTAAAAATGATAAGACACAAAAATGTTTCAAAATGTTTGTTATTTGTGATGAAATTTTTATCACAAGTTTATATTTCAAAATAAAATGAGAAAACTATTTTTGTGAAATTTTAGAGATTTTATGGGAATTTTTTAAGTCTTTAAAAACCCAATTTTTCCCTGATCTGCAGCTGCCAGGCTAGGCCGGTCGACCGTAGCGGTCGACCGACGTGCACGGATACGTGCACGCTGGCTGCCCTTTGGCCGGTCGACCGCACGGTCGACCGATTGAGAGCATGTTGCTCTCTGTTTGTTTCGGTCGACCGGACGGTCGACCGCCCAGAGCGCCGTTGCTCTCTGGTTCAGGGGACGGTCGACCGGTAGCTGCCAACGGTCAAAAATTGACCGTTGGACGGTCGACCGGGCGATCGACCAGCAGTTCATTTTTGGCAGTTTCTGCTGCCAACGGCTATATTTTTCTAGGGGCTATAAATACCCCATTAATGGCCTGTTTTCCATAAGATTTTTTGGTGCTAATTTTTCCTGACTCTCTAGTGTTTTCACAGCAATCAAAGAAGTTTTTGGGCTTTAAATTGAACAATCTATTTGGTGTTTTTGCTAGGGTTTGGAAAATCAAGAAAGGGTTTTTGGAAAAGATTTTGATTCAACTTCTTCATCTTGGTTTCTAGTTTTTCCCAAAGATTTTCTTTGAGTTTTTGATTTCCATTACTTTGGTTTTCTCCACACTTGAGCTACATCTACTTTCTTATTCTATAGGATCCTTGTGTGAGAGAAAGAGATTGTTTGTGGTTGTTGTTTTGACCACCAAGTTGTAAACCCATTATTAGCTTTGTGCCTTGCCCTCATTGTGTTGAGGAGGTTGTGCATTTGGGTTGTATCCCTCAAGTTGTGAGGTGATCCTTGTGTTACTTTTGTGGTTATCCCTCAAGGTTGTGAGGTGATTGTTTGTTGGCTTGGTGTTGTGCCTCAAGGAGGAGGTTGTGTTTGTAAGGAGAGGAGTTGGGTACTCCTTGTGATTGTATTGCCCCAAATCCTCGGTGGAGGTTCCCTTTGTGGGAGTCCTTTGTGGACAAGCTAGTGGACTTAAAATCCTTCTTGGTGAAGGCGGGGATGTAGAGTTGGGTGCTCGAACCTCGAAACATATCTTGTTGTTTGCGCTTGATCCCTTGGCTCTTACTCTCTCTCTCTCTCTCTATATTGTGCCTTGCATCTATTCATATTGTTCATTCATATTTACTTGCTTGGCTTGTTTGAGTGTGCATCTATTGTTAATTGCAATTAGTTTTTAAATTCTGCATTAAGTTCATTAGATTAGCATTATCACCTATCCACCCCCTCTCTAGGTGATTTTCAAATCTTTGGTTCTACTAATGAGTTACTTTGCAAGGAGTTGAACAATGCATGCAACGTGAATTTGAGATGTAATGATAGGTGAATTGAATTATTTTCTTGGACTCCAAATCAAGCAAATGCGTGATGGGATATTTATATGTCAAGCCAAGTACTCCAAGAAACTCATTAAGAAATTTGGGCTTGAAGACTCAAAAATTTGCAACACTCCCATGGCCACCACCACCAAGCTTGATAAGGATGACCAAGGTAAGTGTGTTGATATAAAATTATATAGAAGCATGATTGGTAGTTTGTTGTATTTAATGGCTAGTAGGCCGGATATTATGTTTAGTATGTGTCTTTGTGCTAGATTCCAATCGTGTCTCAAAGAATCTCATTTAATTGTGGTAAAACGCATTATTCGTTATGTTAAGGGCACTATTGGAATGGGTCTTTGGTATCTGAAAATCGAGGATTTCTCAATGACGAGTTTTTCGGATGCCAACTATGCGGGTTGTAGAGTGGATAGGAAGAGTACTAGTAGAACATGTCAATTTTTTGGTAATTGTCTTGTTTCATGGTCTTCTAAGAAACAAAATTCGGTAGCCCTCTTAACCGCTGAGGCGGAGTATGTTGCGGCGGGGGCTTGTTGTGCTCAAGTCCTTTGGATGAAACATACTCTCCTTGATTATGATTTGTATTATGACCATATAAAAATATTTTGTGATAATACTAGTACTATTCATATGACTAAGAATGCAAATCAACATAGTAAAACCAAGCACTTTGAGATTAGATATCACTTTCTTAGAGATCATTTTGAGAAAGGTAATATTGAGATTGATTACGTTTCTTCCGATTTTCAACTTGCCGATATTTTCACTAAATCACTTGATTATAATAGATTTTCTTTTATATATGGTGAACTTAATGTTTGTGTTATTGAATAAGAAAGTTTTCTTGCAAATTTGTCCCTTTTTGATGTATGACAAAAAGGGGGAGAAATATGTAGTTTATGTTTTAATTTTGTTGTATGATTTGTTGTTTCATGACATGCAAAAATTCTCTCATAATATAGCATAGTTTGAGGGGAGTTTTTACCTTTCTTTTATTATATCTTGTGTTATAGCCTATATGTTTTGTCATCATCAAAAAGGGAGAGATTGTTGGCCCAAAAGGTTACACTCTCTATTTGTTTAAGTTTTGATGATAACAAAACACATAGAAGCTATTTGGTACTAATAAGTTGTTTAGAATGAGTTTTAGGTTTGTACTAGTCATGATGGCCTTTCTAAACAATTATAAGGAATTTTGATGCTAAAAGGAAAATGGCGCAAGAGGACGTTTTTATAGAAGAGAAGGCTCTAGCTTGGTGTAACTCGGCTCAGGGACTTTCTTTTTCAGCTTTTATTATTTTTAGTTTGTTAAAGGATAGTGTGTAGTATTGAAGCTTAATATTTCCCCACACATAAGTTTTTTTACACGATTTTCAAAAGATATTTCTCTTTTATATAAAATAGTTCTATAAACATATCTTAATACTTATAAACTCTATTTAATATAGTGTACAAAGTTTTGATCAAAGTTAATTTGAAAAACTTTAAAGATCTTCAAAACCATTTCCACAAAAGAGTCTGTTTTGGCCTTCTACGGTCGACCGGACGGTCGACCGGCCTTGTTTCAGGTCAGGACGGTCGACCGGGCTTCTGACTGTTTGGGTGTGTGCATGTGTAGACGTCTCCCGGTCGATCGGGCGGTCGACCGGACCTCATGTCGGTCGACCGACCTTCGGCCGACTGAAAGCACCCATGTTTCTGTTTGTTACAGTCGACCGGGCGGTCGACCGTGGGCTGGCAACGGTTATAATTTTTGAAAAACCGGTCGACCGGCAGTCGACCGTGAGCTTGATTTCAGCCTAAACGGCTAGTTTTTTAAATACGTTTTAAAACGTGATTTTTCTCTCTAAACGAATTTAGGGGCTGGATTTGGGTCTTGTCTTTCCTAATTATTCATTATAACAGTTTACTCTTTAATCCCTACCTTTATCCTATAAATAGGGATGATTTGGGTTGAGGTGATGACAACAATCCTTTGCAAAAGAAATCAAGTTTAAAGGCTTTGAAAAGAAGTTTTTGCTCTCAGTTTTTGTGCTCAAAATTCTCTCTTTTTACTGAAGTTTTTGGTTCAAAACTCTCTTCAATTTCATTTTCTTTTTCACTTACAAAGCTTGAGCTTTAATCCTACATATTATTCTCTAGGGTTTTTGTAAGGGAAAAAGTTTTTCAAAAGAGGGTTTATGGTCTTTTGATCACCAAGATATTCTTGTATTTGTGGCTCCACTACCTCTGGACTAGAGGAGTGTGATTGAGGAGTTGGGTACTCCATTGTGGTTGTAATTCTTTGTGAAAGTTATAGTGGTTAGAAATCCTTCTGGGTGAAGGTGGGAACGTAGAGCTGGGTGCTCGAATCTCGAAACAAATCTCAGTGTTTGCGATTGGTTTATTTGCTTTATTTACTTGCTTTATATTCATTGCTATATTGTCGATCAATACTCATACAACAAGATTGCATTGTGCACCTCAAACTTTTATCTAGAGGAATCACGAGGAAGGAGTTCAGAGCCCTTCACGGGGTATTCGGCTTCTAGTCTTATTTCAGATGATCGTTGCATTATAACATTTTAAATTTGTGCATTGATTAGCATTATCACCTATTCACCCCTCTCTAGGTGATTTTAGAAAAACTATTTAAGCATCATGTAGAAGATGGAGAAGATAATAATAGAGAAGAAAGGAGACACATTTAATAGATTGTCACATTCCATTACATCAATATCTCTCTATCTCTCTCTGAATCATCTCAGCCTTACTATAAGATCTGAAAAGGAAAAGAAAATACAAAAGAAAAGAATAAGAAATTCTTACTCTATAACTAAAAGATATAACCCTAGCCTACAGCCCTTTGTTCTCCTTTCTGGTCTAAAATTGTAGTATTTATAGGCAAAAGAAGCGTCTAAAACACAAGCGAGGCCACGCGTCGAAGATCGACGTGTGGGCCAACCATATTGCCGCGAAAATGCGGCGAGGCAATACTAGGGACTTAAGTCTCTGGCTTTGGTCTGTGGGGTTCGTCCAGCTTCGAGAAACTCCAAATTATATCTAATTTTTGGTGAATTGGATCCGGGTTTCTTCAAATTCATCCCCAATTTCTTGATCCAATATTTCTTCTAAAAGCTTTCTAACTTGGCCTCCAAGTAATGAGATTTAATTGCCTGAAAATTGGATTTATTTAAGCTCTTATTCCAACTGTACCCTTGAACTCTTGATTATCTACAAAATAGACCAAACACGGGTGAGAATTATCATTTTATTCATAAACCGGTAGGAAAATATGATGTAATGATGTAATATCGCAGACTACTCACACCCCCACACTTATCTTTTGCTCATCCCGAGCAAAACAAAGAAAAAAACTAAACTAAGAAAGTTATTACACCACTTTTGCAGGTGACGCGATTGCACTGAACATGTACAACAAGCCGTTAAACCTCTAGGTTTCCCCTAAAGGAGGAGTTTTATTTACTGAGAGTTTTCAGCGGATTGCACCACAAAATCTATAAGGAAAGAAGACAAATGTTAATGTTTTGTAAAATGCATTTTGAAAGATAGATAAGTTTACGAAATATTGTTGCAAACATTTAAGCGATTTAAGATCATAAGTCCACCAAGAATTATTCTTCCTTAAACGTAGTCTATATGCAAGATCTTGTCATTAACTAAGGTAAGAATTCAAATTGAATTGATTATTTTATCCATCATAAACTTAGATAATATGCACTTTGTGATAGTAAAGATTTATGGGATTTCAACTCTAAACATCACTCTAAACATCAAGCCATTTATTTATATGATATATTTTTTCTTTTCCTAGTTTTCTTAGCCTTTATAGTTTATCCAGGTAGTGAGCCTTTAGCCGATGACTCCCAAATCAGATGATCTTAGGGCACCAGATGAAAAAATATCCCTCGCGCTTAAAAACTCGAGTAAACAAGGCCACAAAACTTAGGAGGATTTTTTTCTTTTGACCACCGTTTGGCGTGAATAATCATGCTTCTTGAGGCATAGTTACCCAACTTTAATAAGTGATTTTTTTATTCATATGCCATATTTTTCTTTTTATTTGTTTTGTTTTATTTTATGACATTTTAAGTCTTTGTTTTCATCCCAAAAATGTGTAAATATGAAGTGCATACTATCTAAGAAAAAAAAATCCAAGATAAAATTATCTCTCCGATTTATCTTACTTAACCTATAATTTTGAACAAAATTTATTATTTTAACTAGGTTTAAGATGTCATAATTAAGGCTTTCTTAATTTCTAAGATCATCTTAATTTTCTTAAAAATAGTTTAAATTTTGTCTCTTATTTCAAAAAGTTTTTAAAGAAAGAAAAAATTCCTATACAAAAAGGAAAAAATTCTAAGAATATCCTAAAAGAAGTGAAAAAGAAAGAAAATATAACAACTCTGTGTTAGTAAATCCTGCCCCACACTTATCTCATGCATTATCTTCAATGCAACATGAATGTATGAAAGTATGAAACAAATAGAGAGGGAAGAAAAAATCACCTCAAGGTGATGGTTCCGGTGGTGATCTGATTGGTCCACGAAATACAACCCAATCCAATTTGCGTGGAGTTCGCAGGAACTCACCAGAGACCCCTCTGATACAACTCACTAAAATGATGTATATATGATTGATTTTTATTATGGATTTTATCCCATCTAATTTCTAAAATTTTAAAATAATTTCAGAGTCATTATTTTCAACACCTTTGTCCCAAAATGGATTATGAAAAGATGAAATGATTGATTTGGACTTAGAAAGTATAGAAACTATGATCAATTCAGGAAAGTGACTGAAATCAAGTAAAGGTTCAGGAGTCAAAATTTATTCAGGAAGTGGGTCCAAATCAAGAAGGTGAACGCTATTTCACATTCATTTCTCCACAACGGAATGTGACTTCCTAAGGTTGGTGATTCCAGTTCAAGAATGACAGGTATAGGAATCAAAACTGACTCTAAAATATTGCTCAAGTTAGGTAACAAAATACGAGTCAATATTGATTCAGGAATTTGAACTGATGACAAATTTGATGATCGAAGTCACATTCTTATCTGAGTTCAATTTTATAAAAATGAGAACTTACCAATTTGTCAATGAGACTCTCAAAAGTATGGTATTGATCAAGTTCAATATGATGCTTATAAAAGATGGTTAATTCAATTTCACGATGGACTGGCACATGATCCAATATTAATTTAGGAAAAGAATTGCAATCAGGTAAAGACACTGGAGTCATTATTGAATCAGGAGATAGAATTGAATTACCAAGTTGAGATTCAGGATCAAATTCATTCTTAAGTTATCTCAGGAAAGGGATAACGTGCCAAAATATCAATATGGTTCTCAAAATTTTGATGTTGGTCAAGTTCAATATGATGTGCTGAAATTGATTCTTGATTTCCAAAATAACAAGAGTCCTAGGTCAAATCAATAGAAATGGAGATATTTGAATTGGTCAAAGGTTAATAAAAGAGAGTTTTCTCATTCCTAAAAATATTGATCAATTGACTCAATTGTATTTCCAACCTATTGATAGACTGGGCAAAAGATTTTTAAATTGTAGTGCAGATGATTAAGTTTTTCCCTGCACACAAAATATGGTATTTTAGATTTAGAAATAATAGTGCGAGGTGCTCAATTCTAATCCGCGGTAGCAATGGGCTATGCGGGTCATGATCCTCAGGGAGGGACTAGCGATGGAAGCGTTTAAGTAAGTTATCTCTTTTTTATGTATTTTCTTATTAACAATGGTATTTACAATGAGAAGGTAAAAGAAATTAGAAAGAAGTGGAGTTTGTCATCTAATCTAAAGAAATAGAAGAAAGGAAGAAGACTATAAACTAGAAAAATACATACCTCTTCAGTCCTGCTTACCTTTGATCCTTTTGCTACGACTTACTTTTGTCTTTGAAGGCGTACAAGTATGGCGTATAGGATCTTCCACCTTCGCGATCTACACTACGAAAAGAAAAGACTAGCAAGCGACGGCTTGTTCATCTCCATAGGCCATCAAGGGCACTTCTTCGACTAGGCAGTCTCAAAGCGATCAGATCTCATGGTTTGCAAGACATTAGAGAGAAACAATACAATAACACAAGAATAAAAGAACAAAAACAATAAAAGAACGAGAACGAACCTTGATTCGATTTAATTAACAATGGAAGAAAAGCAAAACTTACACCGATTGTCACCCTCAGTACAAGTAGATCTCCTTCCTCCATGAAAACATCTTCTCCTCTCAGTTACAAAAATTACAAAAGAAAACGATAATAAAAACCTAAACTAAACTACAAGTTAGCCTAAGAAAACCCTAAATTTCTGCTCTGTATTTTCTGTTGTTTTCTGTACTCTTGAGATCTGCCCTTCCTCTGTTGCTATGCAGGGGTATTTATAGGAGAAAACTAGAGGATAAGAAGCGTATGAAGATAAGAGAGCAAAATATCTCTGAATTTGAATTCTTCTTTTATCTCCAAACTTGTTTTGACTTATCCATAGAAATTCAAATCTGTCCTGCAACTTGTTATCATGTTGATCGCCTTATCTGCTGACTGAATTGGAAAGTTTGATCAACATAAGAGTTGTAGGCCTTCAAATCTTCTTTCTGGAGCATCTTGAATCATCGGATTTGCATATATGTAGCAAAAGTTATGATCTGAATACTAAAACGTGTACAGTCTGAATCCGAATTTTTTTGAATTTTTATCTTTGCACTCTTCTCCTTTTATCTTTATCCTCATCCTACAAGCATTTAGGGTTGAATAGAAGTCTATCCCTTCCCTCTTCTTTTAGTAATTGCAACTTTTACACTTGGTAATTTGCAACTTTTCACTTGGGCTTGGACATGGGCTTTTGGGCTTCTTTTAGGCTTCTTTTGGGGCTTTATTCCTTTATTTTTATTTCTCAAGGCCTGCACACAATAAATAATAAATATTAGTTAATTGTGCATGATTATATGAATAAATATGAAAATGTGATGGTAAATGTAATGATAAAAATGCACTTTTCACTACCAATCACACCCCCACACTTATCTTTTTGCTCGTCCTCAAGTAAAAATCAAAAGAAAAAGAAAAACTAAACTAGCTAACTCACTTTCGTACAAATCACGGTTGCACTTAGCACGTGCAACAAGCCGTTAAACCCCTAGGTTACCCTAGAGGACGAGTGTTGTCTCGTGAGGGTTTTCAGCGGATTGCACCCACAAAATCCATAAAAAGAAAAATATTTGAAATACGTTTGAAGAGACTAAGTAATCTATAAGTTTTTAGGATCATCATTTTTATTCATTCTTAAACTTAGTCTTTATAAAGTAAATTGTTTTCATTTTTAAATAAGGGTCAAAATTGAATTTTTGTATAGTCTTTTTCGTTACTAAAAATCATATGCATCCTTGTGAATCTAAAAATTCCTTAACTTGGACTCTCATACCTCTTTATTATTATTATGATTTTTTTTAAATATATATAACTCATCTAATTTTCTTTCGTGTAAGTATTAAGGCTTCTTGAGGCCCTCATACCTAACTAATTGATTATTAGATGTGTTAATACATATATAATATTTCTTAGTTTTCTTAGCCTTTCTAATCCACCCATGTAGCGAACTTAAAGTCGGTGACTCCCAAACTGGTTAGTTTTAGGGCACCAGGTGAGAAAACACCCCTCGGACTCAAATTCGAGTGAATTAGGCCCCAAAACTAAGGATGCTTATTTATTAACTCACCTTTAGGCGTGAATACTTATGCTTCATGAGGCACATGTATCCAGCTTAATTAGTAATTTTTTTTTATATATATATGAGGCACAAGGGTCTTTGTCTTAAAATCCTAGATATGCATTAGGTATGCACATTTCATTAAGGTAAAAATCAAGACTAATTACTGATTCAATTTCTCCTCCTATACCTAAAAATTAAACAATTTATTTATTTGACCAAGTTTTTAGAAATCCTAATCATGATTTTCCTAATTCTTAAGATTAACTTAGATTTCTTTCAAAAGATAAGTCAAAATATTGTCCTTTTTATAAATTTTTTTTATTAGCAAATTTTGGTTAGTTTCTAACTATGTTAGTATGTTAGTAAGGCCTACCGCCACACTTATCTCATGCATTGTCCTCGATGTATGAATAAATGCATATATGCATGAAAAGAAGAAGGGAAGGCAGAAGTTACCTTAAGGTGGTGGTTCCGGTGGTGGTCTAATTGGGCCAAGCGTTGCTACCCAATCAAGATAATGTAGTTTTTCACGGAGGAACCCACCAAAAATTTCTCTTGTATAACCCACTAAAATGTATGTATGATCATTTTTTAATTCCACCCCATCAAATTTCCATAATTCATAATTATTTTCAGAGTCAATTGTGTCAACCTCCTTGTCCCAAAATGGAGTGTGAAAAGATAGAATGATTGACTTGGACGTGGGAAGTACGGGAACGAATACCGACTCAGGAAAGAAACTTAAATCAAGTAAGGGTTCAGGAGTCGGGCTAGGTTCAGGAAGTGGCTCCAAATCAATAAGCTGAAACTCAAGTCCACAATCAGTTTCCCACAATAGAATGTGACTCAATGTTGGTGATTCAAGTTCAGGAATGATAGATGTGGGAATCAAAACTGACTCTAAAAGATTACCTAAGTCGGGTAACAAAACAGGAGTCAATAATGATTCGGGAATTTGAACTTGCTCACAGATTTGAGAATCTAGGTCACATATCTCATTGAGCTCAATATCGTAAAAATGAGAACTTGCTAATTTATCCATGGGACTTTCAAAATTGTAAAATTGGTCAAGTTCAATATGATCATCAAAAATGGGTGATTCAATTTCATGATAAATTGGCACAGGATCCAATGTTGACTCGGGAAAAGTAAAATCAGGTGGAGACACCGGAGTCATTATTGAATCAGGAAGTAAAATTGAATCACCAAGTGGGAGATCAGGATCATATTCATGCTCAAGTTCTATTTCAGGAAAGGAATAACTTGCTAAACTATCAATTGGAGTTTCGGCAAGCTCAAGTGATGGTACTAAATTAGAAACTTGTTGTCCAAAGCAACGTGACTCTTCGGCCTTAAGAGAGTGGTCAGCGAAAGCAGAATCGGCCGAACGGTGAGAATGTAAAGATTGAACCATCATATCTATTTCATGATCACGAGCTAATCTAGCCTGAGTCATGATTTTAATGCATCTTTTCATAGTCGATATAGTCGATTTTTGCATCATTTTGTGATTGGACTTGAAAAGAGGAAATGTAATCATGATGAAGTTGTGAGTCGGTGGACTCACGCATCATCATGTCTAAGATTGATGGTGATTATTGCTTGGACTCCTGCATACTCATCATTTACCGGATAGATGGTTTTCTATTCTGAATGGGTGGATCTGAGTATGACTCTTGGGAATATTGTGGACAAGGTGGATATGGAGGACAATTTGGTTGAAAATTAGACTCGGGGGAAGCGAAACCGCATGAACTCTGTGAAGAGTTGAAAGTGGTATGAAAATTATGGTCATAAGATGGGGGGCATGGGTTATATTCATTCGGATAAGACCATTCCGGCACACTAGATTGGTCAAAGTTATGATATGCCGGGTTGGTAATATCCGAAAAAGAGGGTGGTGTGTAATATGGATTAAAATTGGAAAATTATTATTATATGCCATATCACACAATCACAAACAAAGAAAAAGAAAACAAACAAATAAGCAAACAAAGAAAAAAAAAATTCTAACCTAAGTTAGGGTAGACTTATGACCTAGACGACTCCTAACTGGTTAGACTGTCCACAGGAGCTAGGTGTAGACTTTGACCACAAGTTAATCAGCCAGGTCAGGGCAAGAGTGGTGGGAGGTTTTCCGTCAAAGACGTTCCTTAATTAAATAAGGACCAATCTTCGGGCTTTCGGCCCTCAATCCCCTTCCTAAACACTGATTTGGCAGGAGTCAAATTCCAACACCGTTCTCCCTTAGGATAATCTCCTAATTGAGTCCGAGATGTCCCTAGGGCCAACGTCTACTTAATTTTAATTAGGCTTGGTTAGTGAGTGCTTGGAATCTGATTTTTGGGTCAAGGAAGGGTGATGAAATCCCCACCTTATCTTGTTAATGGGTTATGCCCTTAGAATAAATTTGTGCAAGTGTACAAAATATGTAAATAAAATTCACTCAAAGCATGAAAATCAACCAAGAGATGAGTCCTATTCTACATAAAATGCGAACGTACCTTGCTCCAGCACTCTTCAACAGTAAAATAAAGGAATTGAAAAGACACGTGCCTAGGATGCAAACGTCTAATCAATTTTTTATCTTTTTCAACAAATATTTTACTGTTGATTAATTAGCAGTATACAGGTTTATCACAGAACAAATTTTAACAGAGTAGAAAACAAATCTTGCAATTTGTAGCAACCTGCAAAAAAATCTGTCAGTAATGAACTACTAAGGCTGCGGAAACGCGGCTATTGTCGCGGATCCGCGGCACTGTAGTAGGCTCTGATGCTCTGCCTTCGAGGGCAGAGGCACAGAGTTGCTATATGTCCACTTCTGCTGTTTCCTGTTCTCCAAACCTGCAAACAGAAAGAATAAAAAAATTAGTTAATAATTAAAATTTTTTTTTATAGAGAAACTTACCGTCCCTCCCCGGCAACGGCGCCAAAATTTTGATTAAGTTTTTCCCTGCACACAATATATGGTATTTTAGATTTAGAAATAATAGTGCGAGGTGCTCAATTCTAATCCGCGGTAGCAATGGGCTATGCGGGTCGTGATCCTCAGGGAGGGACTAGCGATGGAAGCGTTTAAGTAAGTTATCTCTTTTTTATGTATTTTCTTATTAACAATGGTATTTACAATGAGAAGGTAAAAGAAATTAGAAAGAAGTGGAGTTTGTCATCTAATCTAAAGAAATAGAAGAAAGGAAGAAGACTATAAACTAGAAAAATACATAACTCTTCAGTCCTGCTTACCTTTGATCCTTTTGCTATGACTTACTTTGTCTTTGAAGGTGTACAAGTATGACGTATAGGATCTTCCACCTTCGCGATCTACACTACGAAAAGAAAAGACTAGCAAGCGACGGCTTGTTCATCTCCATAGGCCATCAAGGGCAGTTCTTTGGCTAGGCAGTCTCGAAGCGATAAGATCTCATGGTTTGCAAGACATTAGAGAGAAACAATACAATAACACAAGAATAAAAGAACAAAAACAATAAAAGAACGAAAACGAACCTTGATTCGATTTAATTAACAATGGAAGAAAAGCAAAACTTACACCGACTGTCACCCTCAGTACAAGTAGATCTCCTCCATGAAAACATCTTCTCCTCTCAGTTACAAAAATTACAAAAGAAAACGAAAATAAAAATCTAAACTAAACTACAAGTTAGCCTAAGAAAACCCTAAATTTCTGCTCTGTATTTTCTGTTGTTTTCTGTACTCTTGAGATCTGCCCTTCCTCTGTTGCTATGCAGGGGTATTTATAGGAGAAAACTAGAGGATAAGAAGCGTATGAAGATAAGAGGAGCAAAATATCTCTGAATTTGTATTCTTCTTTTATCTCCAAACTTGTTTTGACTTATCCATAGAAGTTCAAATCTGTCCTGCAACTTGTTATCATGTTGATCTCCGAATATGTCTTAACTTCTGACTGAATTGGAAAGTTTGATCAACATAAGAGTTGTAGGCCTTCAAATCTTCTTTCTTGATCATCTTGAATCATCGGATTTGCATATCTGTATCAAAAGTTATGATCTGAATACTAAAACATGTACAGTCTGAATCCGAATTTTTTTGAATTTTTATCTTTGCACTCTTCTCCTTTTATCTTTATCCTCATCCTGCAAGCATTTAGGGTTGAATAGAAGTCTTTCCCTTCCCTCTTCTTTTAGTAATTGCAACTTTTACACTTGGTAATTTGCAACTTTTCACTTGGGCTTGGACATGGGCTTTTGGGCTTCTTTTGGGCTTCTTTTGGGGCTTTATTCCTTTATTTTTATTTCTCAAGGCCTGCACACAATAAATAATAAAATATTGGTTAATTGTGCATGATTATATGAATAAATATGAAAATGTGATGGTAAATATAATGATAAAAATGCACTTTGCACTACTAATCAGCGGACTCCTGCAAAATTTCTATACTCTTTCTATATTTGATTTTTCTTCTAGTGGATGTTCTAAAAAGGGAGTGTAGGAATATTGGTTTTGAAAAATTTATGAAGAGTGTGAGTCCAACTTGTTTTGAGATTGTCGCTCGACTCACACAAGCATTTCATAGTTGTTTCAAGGACAGATGGTTGTTCATTTTGAATAGGTGAAACTAAGTATGAATCTTGAAAATATTATAGAATTGGTGAATTGAGCTTCTTTTGTTGGGACTCGATCATGGCTTGTACAGCTTCTATACTTTTTTCTAACTCAAATTTTTCTTCAATTAGTGGTTCTAGAAAAGAAGTATATTGTGAAAATTATGGACAAGGTGATTAAAAATTGACTTGGGGGAGGTGTATCCCCATTGACTCTGTAAAGTGTGAAAATTATTTTAGAAATTATGGTCATAAAGTTGGGGGTATGGATTGTATTGATTCGGATAAGTCCAACCCGGTGTATTTCGTTAATTCATATTGTAAAAAGTTAGGTTAGAATTATCCGAATCAAATAGGGTCGATGTGAAGTATGAATTTATATTAGGATTGAAAGAATTGTTGTTGTTGAATTCTATATTACAAACAAATACAAACAAAAAAGAAAAAGCAAACAACAAACAAAAATAAAGAAAAAAATTAAAAACCAAACCTATACTAAGGTTGGCCTAGATCTTGACGACTCCTAACTGGTAGATTATCTGGAGGAGGTTGTTGTATGAATCCGACCAAAAGCTAATCGGCCAGGTGGGGCAAAATACGGTGGGAGGTATCCGTGCATAAGTAACGGGCCTTAATTACGCCTAACCATGGTATCTTCGAGGCGTAACCTCTTATTCCCAACTTTAGACACCGATTTCACAAGAGTAAGATTCTCACAAGTTCCACCTCGGTCAATCTCTTAATGAATCAGTGATATCCCTTGGGCCAATGTCTATAAATTTTTATTAGGGCTTGGGTTGTGTGAGTTGGGAGGTAGTTTTTGGGTTAAGGAAGGGTGATGAACTCCCCACCTTATCTTGTATGGGTTTTGTACTTAATTTCAATTCGTACAATTATGCAATATAGACAAGAATATAACATAAAGCGAGTAAATCACCCACTTATTTGTCCTATGCTATATACAATGATATATGTACACCTCAGTTCACACAACAACAGAAAAAATATAGTATATTGCAATTGAATTGGCACGTGCCTAAATATAAATGTCTAAACCATTTTAAAGTATCCAAATACCGTATTTTAGTTCTTTAATTATTGCAATGTGTAGGCAATCAAAGTAGATAATTAGCAGTACAAATCTACTAGCTATTACAATGTACATATCCCAGCAAAATAAGTAACAATTCTGTTACAAAATTGCCGCGGAACCACAGCTAACGTCACATTTGCGGGACTTTTCTTTGAAAGTTGTGTCCCTACTTTCTAGAGCAGGGAGTTACAATGCTAATAGGTGTTCTGCAATATTAAGTTCCTATAAAAATTGACCTACACATCAAAACAGAGAAGAAAATATTAACAAAAATATAAAATCAAAACCATTCCCGTCCCCAGCAATGACGCCATTTTTTAATCAATGTGGAACCAGCACTTGAAAACATGTGTTTTTAAATCAATGTAAAAGCTTGTGTGTCCTAATGTTCCCTTGATACTTCTGTTATAGAATGATGGCTATACGGGTCAAATTCACAAGGATGGGAGGCAATAAAAGCATTAACAGTCCGTTCACGTGTTATATTAATGAGTTCTTTTTTGTTTAAAGAATGAGAAAAAGAAAAACAAAAGAAATCCAGAAGTGATAGGTAGAGTAGGCGATGAAATCGACGATGTAAAAACAAAAGAGAGTGGTTGTGGAATCGGTAAAAGAAAATAAGAAAATAGAAATGAAATAAAAAGTGGAGTTATTTAGGAAGTGGGTTTGAAAACAAAAAGAAGATGAAAACAAATGTGAACAAAGAAGGTGGTGAAAACAATAATAAGAAAATTGATAAAAAGATTTTGAAAATTATTTTTAAAACAAAGTAAAAAAGAAAGAAGAATACTGTGAAAAAAACTCATGGTTGCTAACTACTTATTTCTCCACTAATCATGTTAAACTCGTAGTGATAGTTGTCTCACATGGATCCTTGGCCATCACTAATCTTTAACTTCATGAGATGATACAAAGAATGGTTCATAAGATTGTTCTTCCACATTCAAACACATCCATTCCACATAATCAAAATGCAATTTACTATTAAATCATCAAAACCAATTAGAGGTGAGCATGAAATAAAGTTAGCATTGCAAGTTAGCAAGTTAGTAGTTAAATATTAGAATCCATCATCATGAGCCATCAATGGCTCTTGCAAGAGCAAGATCTTATAGATGTTATTAGATTCATGTGGATTATCAAGCAAGTAGTTAGCTAGCTAGTAGTTAGTAGTTAGATTGCCATGAGCAAAAAAAACTAGCCAAGTGTCATGTAAAAGATGGAAAGATTACAATGGAGAAAAAAGGAGACACATTTATATTGATTGTCACCATCCATTACATCAATATCTCTCTATCTCTCTCTGAATCATCTCAGCCCTGATACAAGATCTAAAAAGGAAAAGAAAATGCAAAAGAAAAGAAGAAGAAAATTCTACTATACAACTAGAAGATAGAAACCCTAGCCTACAGTCCTCCGTTCTCCTTTCTAGTCCAAGACTGCAGTATTTATAGGCAAAAGAAGCATCTAGAAGGCGAGACACGAGGCTACGCATCGAAGATCGACGCATGGGCCCACGATAGTGCCACGGAAACACGGCGCGGCAATACCAGGGACTTAAGTCCCTGGTTTTGGTCTGTGGGTTCATCCAGCTACGAGGAACTCCAACTTATATCTGGTTTTTGGTGAATTAGATCCAGGTTTCTTTAGGTTCGTCCCTAATTTCTGGATCTAATCTTTAATCTAGAAGCTCTCTACCTTGGCCTCCAAGTAATGAGATTTAATTACCCAAAAATTAGGTTTAATTAAGCTCTTATTCTGACTTTGCCCTTGAACTTTTGATTATCTGTAAAATAGACCAAAACACGAGTATGAAGCGTCATTTTATTCATAAATCGTAGGGATATGCGATGTTATTATGCAATATCGCAGACTAATTAGGAAGCGAAGAAGGCGAAAGATGTAAGCTAGATCTCGTTTTAGAACTGACGATCCCTGAAAATATCTCCAGGTAGGGTATCTATACGAATCCACGAGTAAGAATGACCTGAATTCACGAGCCAAAAGGAACAATTCGAATCCACAAACAAATAAGAGAAAAACCTCAAAAGTTTATTTATAAAAAGTTGAATAAAAGATCAATAAAAAATAAGAATATAATAGCCTTTATATAGGTTTACAAAAGTCCTATTCTATTTATGAAATTCAAAATAAATAAAAAGAAAGTTCAAAATAAAGAAACAAAAATAAACTAAACCAAATCCTAAAATGGCTCGGATATGCTGATATACACTTTGGGTTGTTGATAGCTGAATGGTGTTGTCGACAGTCAAGCGAAAAACTGACAAAACCCGACTTTCTGTAAAAACTTGTCAACAGACTAGAAGGGTGCTGTCGACATGTATAGTTAAACTGACAAACTCTTGCCTTCCTACAAAACCCTGTCAACAGGCCAGAAGGATGTTATCGATAGGTTAAGTTATTTCAGAGTGCTGGTTGCTTTGTTCCTTAATATCCTGCATCACATACATGCATATATATGATTGATTATGCATGATTAACAATGTCCATACATATTTTAAAGTACAATTGGTTCATGCTAAGCTTGATTTTATTTCAAATAAATTAGTATATTTTTAGAAATCTTATGCATTGATTCTGTGGCCATTTAAAATGGAGAGAAATGTAATCACCTAGAGGGGGTGAATAGGTGACTAGCTAATCTAATGGTCAATAAATGCGAAATTAAAACTTATTTAATGCAAACTAAAACTTCTTAAACTAAACACCAAGTATAACACAAGAGTGTAGCCGGATTCCCCGTGAAGGGCTCTGGACTAACTCCTCAAGATTCCTCTAAATAAGAGTTGAGGTGTCATGTTGGCTCTCTTGGTTGAATACAAGTGTTAGCAAACAATCCCCAAGCATATAACAATTAAGCACACAATATACCAAGCATATAAAGATAAAGATAATATAAGCATGTAAGATATAAACAAGTAAGAGATAGAGAGAGAGCAATCGCAAACACGGGATATTTGTTTTGAGGTTCGAGCACACTTGCTTTACGTCCCCACCTTCAACACTATGAAGGATTTCCACTAAAATCGTTCCCACCAGATCACTCAGTGCCGCAACACCTACAAGGCGAGTTCACACTTGAACTCCTTGGACTCTCTAGTCCCTTCACTCATTCCCGCAAGAACAACACACACCGCAAGCTCACTAGCTCGCCGAGGCCACACCTCAAACATCAAGTTCACACTAGAACCCGAAACAATGCGAACACACACGTCCACCTCCTCAAAGCACAAGATGAAGTCTTTGGTGGTTACAACACTTTGATCACCTAAAAATAATCTCATAATAACACTCCTATAGGATGAATATATCAATAGATAGCTCAAGTGTTTGTGATAAAAACAAGGATGGAATTTGTGGAGGAAAACACAAGAAATCACTTTGAAAATATTCTTGATAAACTTTCCTTTTGATTGGAAATATTTGCTCTCAAACAAGTGGAGAAAACCTCTTAATAGAGTAGAAAAAACTATCTTAAAAACTCTCCAAAAATCTTCTCCAAAACAGCCCAAGGAAGCCCCTTTAAATAGGCTTCACAAAAACTAGCTATTGGGGCCAAATCAGCAGCCCTGACGGCTGTCGGTCGACCGGCCCGGTCGATCGCCAATGGTCAGATTTCTGACCGTTGGAGCCTCGGTCGACTGGCCCTGTCGGCCGCAGCCTGGAAGAGAGAGCAGAGCTCTCTGCCGGTCGACCGGGGCTTTCCATAGAGCTCCTCTAGGTTTTACTGGCCTATTTTGTTCAAAGACTCATTCCACTTTTGCAAGACATGCGCAAATTGTCAGAAGATTGAAAATTTTCAAGAAGAGACATGATGCCCCTTAACCCGATGCTGGAAGTTGAAATTTTTGATGTTTAGGGTATCGACTTCGTGGGACCATTCCCTAATTCCTTCGGCAACCAGTTCATTTTGGTCGTTGTCGATTACTTCTCTAACTTGGTAGAAGCTATGCCAACAAAGACCAATGATAACAAAGTGGTTGTCAAATTTCTCAAAGAAAACATCTTCTCCCGATTTGGCACCCCCAGAGCGATAATTAGTTATAATGGATCGCATTTCTGCAATAGAGTTTTTGAAGATCTGATGCGGAAATATTCTATCAATCATAAGTTATTTACTCCGTATCATCCCCAGACAAATGGGCAGGTCGAAATCACCAGTCGACAGATCAAGCTCATTTTAGAAAAGACTATCGGACAAAACCGAAAGGATTGGTCGGTCAAACTCAATGATGTATTGTGGGCTTACCGCACTGCTTTTAAGACAGTCCTAGGGATGTCTCCTTACAGAATTATATTTAGAAAAGCCTGTCATCTGCCAATAGAGTTAGAATACCATGTCCTCTGGGCCATTAGGCAACTCAATTTTGATCTGAGTAAGGCCGATGAGCTAAGAAGACTATAGAACTCCAATTAGAGGAGATATAGAATGAAGCCTATGTGAATGCTTGGAACACCAAAAGCAGGACTAAACTTTTTCATGATCAGATCATAAATCGAAAAAACTTTGCCCCAGAAGATAAGGTTCTGCTGTACAACTCTAAGCTTCATATTTTCGCCGGGAAGCTGAAGACTCATTGGTCTGGACCGTTCATTATGTGCACCGTTTTCCCACATGGTGCTGTGCTTATTATCGATCCTACGAACAACACGGAATTCAAAGTGAATGGGCGAAGACTGAAGCCCCTTTTGACCACTGAGTCTATATCACCAGCTGATAGTGTGCTGACTCTTTTTGCCCCGTCATACACCTAACACAGCCATCCGCCCTGCAACTAAAAAAAATAACTTTACTTCTTGTTTACATGCTTACCACTTCTATATTTTTGACATTTCTTTCGCCTATTCGCACTTGGCCGGCGTGATTCGCCGAATGCGATAATATCATTTCTTCACCCTATTTATTGCATTTGCATTTACATGACATTCATTGAGGACAATGCATTAGATAGGTGTGGGGGGTGCTAACACTTTCACTTTTTCTTTTTTCTTTTTACTAAAAAAAAAATCTCCAGAATAAAAAAAGAATTTTCATACTCTTTATATAAATACCAAAAGGTTGTAGGAATTAAGGGAACCTTATTAAGGAATCTTTATTTTAGCCTAAATAAAAATAAAATATTGGTTTAACTAAGAGTTGGGAGGGATAAGAAAAATAACTTATACCTTTTATTTCGCCTTAGTAGAATATGCATAAACCACACACATGCTTGGAATTTAGAGACACAACTCTGAAAAAATGCTAGATAATTGTGTCTCAAGAAGCATGATTATTCACGCAAAAAAACAACAACAATAATAAATATATATAATATATAAGTAAATCTTGATTTCGTGGGCTACTCTACTTGCATATTTGACCTGACGGGTGTTTTTTCACCTAGTGCATTAAAATCATCTAATTTTGCATAATTTTTATCACATTCGCATATTTATTTGATATAAAATTCTGCTAATAAAGTTTTGCTTGCTTGATCCTAGGTCCATAGTGTGCAAATGAAGAAGAAGACCCTAAATCACCATTTAATGGGTGATTAAAGGCTTACCAAGTAGCCATTGACTTTAGAAAGGCGATTTTGTCAGCCCAGGGCATCAAATCTAGAAACCAAAAGATCCACCTGACAGGGAACAGACAAGACGATACGCTGCCCGAAGCTAGGCGCGCGCTGCCCTGGCATGACCACGGAAACATGATCTGAGCCACGTTTTCACAACCGTACAGGCTCGGGTGCGCCCGGACTTTGGGCCAGGGGTTGTCCCTCTGACTCCCTTTCCCCTGGTGGCTATAAAAACCTCCCCTGGGGTCTGAAGAGAAGCAGATTCAAAGTTTAGAGCATTGTTGTTATCTTGTTTTTAGGATTGTAGTTGTTGTTGTTTCTTTTTTCTTCTAGTTTTAGTTTTAGCCATTAGAGTGAAAGAGAGAGAGTGCGTAAGAGTTGTATTTGAAAGGTGACAAGCTAATACAAGTAATTGCTTCTCTTTCTTCTTTCTATTTACTTATGTTTTCCATTTGCTTTTACTTTCATGTTTAGTGCAACTCCCTTTCTCTTTACTTCTTTTCTTTTATTGTTTCCTTTATTACCATGTCTAACTAACTCTTCCATTGCATGGCTAACTAACTACTAACCCACTAATCTCTAACAACTTGATTGATAAACCCAAATGAGTCAATAGTGTCAAATAAGCATTGTACAAGCACGAGCTATGATATCTTAAGATGAGGGTCTTAACTCTAACTTACTTACAAGTATTAGTTCTCTTATATTTCATGCTTAATGAGTTTTTGATGATGTATAGAGTTTAAACTTTGCCTGTTTTTGATGATCTATATTCTCCAAACTTTACTTGATAGTATTTCATGTTTAGTAGTGCAGCTAGTTCCATGGCTGAACAAATAATAGATATTCTGAAGGAGGTTCGAACAAGATTGGAGAGTCCAATGCAAGGTATAAAGTCACTGCTGATAAAAAGAGAGAGAAGATCTTCGAAGTAGGAGATATGATGATAGTATACTTGAAAAAGAAAGAATTCCTGCTGGAACTTGCAACAAGCTGAAGCCCAAAAAGTACAGTCCACTCAAAATCATGAAGAAGATCAATGATAATGTCTATATTGTAGATCTTCCAAGTGATTTTGGAGATGTCAAAGATATTATATGTGGCAGATCTCTAAAATTATCATCCACCCAAGTAGCTATATCTAGATAATAACTCGAGAATATGTTCTTTGAAGAGGGAGGGATTGATGTAGGAGATTCAGAAACAAAACAACCAGCAGGATGAAATAATTTTACCTGTTGACAACACTCTTCTGGCCTGTCGACAGGGTTTTGCAGAAAGGCGGGAGTTTGTCAGTTTAATTTTACCTATCGACAACACCATTCTGGTTTGTCGACAAGCATTTACAAAAAGTCGAGTTTTGTCAGTTTTTTGCTTGATTGTCGACAACATCCTTCAGCTGTTGACAACCGAAAGCATATATTAGCATATCCGAACCAGTTTAGGATTTGGCTTAGTTTATATTTGTTTCTTTATTTTGAACTTTCTTTTTTTATTTTGAATTTAGCTTTCATAGATATAATAGGACTTTTGGAAGCCTATATAAAGTCCCTTGTATTCTTATTTTGTATTAATCTTTTATTCAACTTTTATTAATAAACTTTTAAGTTTTTCCTCATATTTGCTCGTGGTTCGAGTTGTTCCTTTTGGCTCATGGATTTGGTTCATTCTCGCTCTTGGATTTGAGTAATTCCCTTACCTGAAGATCTCTTCAGAGTTTGTTAGTGCTAGAACGAAATTTAGCCCGCATTGTTCGTCTTCTAAGCTTCTCGTCTACGTCAATATGCTAATTGAAATACGATTCACAATTTAGAGTGTACATATATAGATAAATAAGAATAATTATATAAAAAGTCAAATATCATGTGATCATGTGAATTAAGTGTATAACTCATTTTTATCACCAACCTCCACACACATGCCAAATGAATAGTGAAATAAATCATACAAGATATGATCACCTGATTGGTATCCAATGTTGCATATTTTACCACATAATCCCCATGCATATTGCAAATAAATATATGATTTTTACTCATCTTCTCTATATATTTGCAGGTTCACACTCTAATGGAGAGATAGCCCAATAATCACTTTAATTAGCAATAATTAAAGGGATTAAATTCAAGATTAAGATAAAGCCCAAATTTGAAATCAGAATCCAGAGAGATCCGCGTAACAAATGAAGATTCTAGAAGGCCAGGTGGATAACAACCTCGTAACAAACTTGTAACAAAAATTTGGGATCCAACGGCCACAAAAGTGTCGCGCCTTGCCGCGGATCCACCGCAAAATCTGGGCCATTCAATCCCAGATTTTGGCCACCTGTTCGTCTTCTGGAGAGTTCTCTCTGTGCCTATAAATACTGCATTTGGACCTGCGAGCAAAAACTGAATGGAGAAAAGAGGAGAAATTGTTAGTTGTTGTAATTTTGTTTAGTTTTTTTCTAGGTTTAGTTCTTTAGATCCCTCTTCTTCTTCCCTAGAATTCATTGTAAAAGAGAGAGATTGTGAGAGAGAGAGCTTGTGTAATCAAGGGTGACAACTTGAAGCAACAAGGATTGATCCATTCTCCTTCCTCTACTTGAGCTTGGTTCTAGTTTACTTGCTTTCTTTATGTGCTTTCTTTATTGCTTTCTTTAATTCCTTGCAATTTACTTCATGCTTTGTTTTACTTCTCTAATGGCTTTTAGCTAATTTTTCTCCATGTACTAGCTAACCACTAGCCTTGCCATCTTCACTAACTCATGGGTGATTGCTTTATTTCATCTTGCAAGTTGTATGGTCTTCTCTTCTCCGATGGGTTAAACCACCCATTCTTCAAATGAGAAAGTAATTAGATCAAGACGCGAGACGAATCCACGCCGATGGAGTGACAACATGAGGCAAGCGTTCACTATCACGGAGTTTAGTAAGTATTGGTAAGGTAGTAAGGTAAGCTAGTCATGGTTTGCTTCTTCTTTAAGTTTCCTTTTCTTTTCTTGTGAATACCAAATCTCACTCTTGATTTCTTTTCCAACTTTTCCACCATGAACATAACCACCTTTTCTTTAGTTTCTTTTTCATTTGATTCACTATTTTTATTAGCATAGAAGAATTCTCGTTTACATTTCTTCACTACGATTCGTAACGCTTCCATCGCTAGCTCTCCCTGAGAATCGACTCGGTATAGCCTTATGCTATAGCGGAGATAGGAAAGGATACATCGAACACATTTACATACACCTTTCCCGTCTTAATCATCACCCAGCCAATCGCCCACAAAGGGTAGATATTTTCAAACATAAATATCTTTTGAAAGAAATTTGAAAATACTATCAAGTAAAGAATTTAATGAACTAATTTATAAAAATACTTTGAAAAATAGCTAAAAAAATTTACTAGCAAGAAACAAATCATGTACATATACATAATAAAAGATTCTAATTACACAATAATTGTCACCCAAAATCTATATAGCATATACATGCCCATGAATAAGAAATCATGAGTGAACCAAAATGGTTGAGTGAGCAATATGTTGGCCCAGAGGCCCTTCACTCTAGTTTTGATGATGATTAACTCAAATAGTTATAGTTTACTAATAATCTTGTGATATTTAGTTTCAGATATTTGATCAAGATATTAATAGGTGATTAACTTCAACAAAAGTGACCTTTCACATGGTGATTCAAGAGCTCGAGCGTCATGTTCACATCTAGTACTCGGTTGGAGTCAAGCTTGGTGGATCACGTTTAGATCGAGTCAACTTGAGACGGAGTTATACAAGAAGACATCTGTTTGTTTAGTTTAAGATTCTTTAGATCTTGTTGTAAAGATTAGATAGTGTGATATGCTCAAGTTCACAATACACACACAAGTTCATGTTTTGGTTTTGGTTTTTGGTTTAACCGATCTTAGTTTTCATGAATAGATTAAATCAAAACAAATTTACATGGTTTAATGTGTATTAGATTTGATCTATATATATATCTATGCTTCTTATACTTAGAAAAACTTATTTTGATAAGCCTATTCATGTGTTTGGAGTTTTGTATTTAAACAAAACTTATTTTTGAATTTAATGTCAAAAATATAGATATAATATCTTTCATGTATATTGAATTCTATCGATATACAATATGCTTCAAAGTTATTTCAATATCATATTTTTGTATTTACATGAGTTTTAAAGAAAATGGTTTTCCATTTCAAAAATTCAAGTTTTGGAAAATACGGATTTTGGTTTAAGGTAAAATTTCAATCTCACAACAATGGTTCATATAGTTTGTAATATGTACTAAATTTTTATCATATAATTTGTATTTCAAAGATCTAATAAAAATTGATTTTTGTGAAATTTATATGATTTTATGGGATTTAATTAAAGATAAAAACCCTAGTTTTTAAATCCTATAATGGCTGGACTGACAGTCTGCCGGTCGACCGGGCCGGTCGACCGTAGCAGAAGTCAGTCGACCTGTCCGGTCGACTGACGTGCATAGACGTGAACGCAGCCCAGGCAGGTAGGCCGGTCGACCGACCCGATCGACCGCCAGAGAGCTTTGCTCTCTGGAAATGGCCCCGGTCGACCGGGCGATCGACCGGCGAGACCTGTTGCTCTCTGTATCCTGTCCCGGTCGACCAGGCGGTCGACCGAAAGCATAACGGTCAGAAATCTGACCGTTGTGCCGGTTGACCAGGCGGTCCACCGTAAGGGCAAATTTGTCCTTCCTGCTGCCAACGGGCAGATTTGGATTGGGGCTATAAATACCCTATATCCTTTGCTGATTTAAATAAGATTTTAAGAGAGAAAATTTTCACATCCTTTAAGTATTTTTCAGCAAGAAGTTTTGGTTACAAAGTTTTAATCTTTATTTGTTTTTATGTTGTTGGAAATTCAAAGAAATTAGAGTCTTTTGGGAATTGATTTTTGGTCTAAAATTCTATATCTATTTGGAGATTTTTTCAAGCATTTTTCTTTGTTCGAAACACTTTATTTTCTCACACTTGAGCTTATTTATCTATTCTATCTATAGATCATTATTTTGTGAGAAAGAATTGGTTTGTGGTTGAGAGAGACCACCAAGTGTTATTTCCTTCCTTTTATTGTGATATCCCTCTAGCGAGAGGTGATTGTGTTGATATCCCTCTAGTAAGAGGTGATTGTTGAAGTGGTGTTTATATCCCTCTAGTGAGAGGTGGAGATTGAGTTGGAATCTCTCAAGTATGAGGTGATTGTTGCTGGTGTTGGCTTTGTGCCTATCCCTCATTTGTGAGGTTGATATTGTGTTGGCTTAGTGCCTCGCCTCTAAGTGAAGAGGTTGTATTTGTTGAGAGAGGAGTTTTGTACTACCAAATTGTATTTACCCAAATCCTCAGTAGAGGTTCCCTGTGTGGGAAGTTCTGTGTGGACGATTTAGTGAAAATCCTTCTGTGTTAAGGCGGGGACATAGAGCTGGGTGCTCGAACCTAGAAACATATCTTTGTGTTTGTGTTTGATCCACTTTCTCTAACTCTCTCTCTTACATTGTGCATTGATTCATATTGTTCATATCATATACAAGCTTGGTTTGATTGTGTGTGTGTGCCATACTTGTATTTAACCAAGAGAGCTTCATATAGCATCTCAACTCTTATTCAGAGGAATCAAGAGGAGTTAGTCCAAAGCCCTTCACCGGGAATTCGGCTACACTCTTTGGTTGCGTTAAGTGTGTTGCAACTAGTTTTTAAATTCCGCATCATTTGTCATTAGATTAGCCTTAGACCTATTCACCCCCATCTAGGTGTACTTTCAATTGGTATCAGAGTCTACGCTCTTGATATTAGGTTTAACCACCTAGGAGTAAGATCTTGGTTAGCTAATCTATCATTTGCATTTGCACACATATTGTTTGCACTCATGGATAACCCTTCCATGTTTGATATCTCTAAAATTGATATACGAAAGGTTAGGATGAGTTGGCATTTAAAAGCCATAGGTTATAAAGTTTACCTTGCCATTACCAAGGAATCTTACTTAGTAATAGCATGCATATAGAGGACAATGCACTAGCACTAGAGGCACTTAGAAAATCTCCTAGCAAAGAATATTTAACATGGTTTCTCATTGTGATTCCGCCTTTACAGTGTGGAACATCTTGACCTCTCCAAAGCTTCAATTACCAATCCAAGTAGAGAAAGAATCTAGTGAAGAAGAGTCCGACCAACGTTGCTTCATGGTCTAAGGGAATGACCCTTGAGGTACATTCAGATACTAACTATATAGTGCTAGTTCTTCTTGTGATGAATATATTGATGTCGATGCAGTAAATGAAGAACTTTTCATTGTTTGCGAAAAAATATTAGGAAAATATAAAGTTTTGAAGAATAAAAGTTTTGAACTTAATAAAGAAAATGAGGATTTGGTTTCAAAACTTGATGTATCTTTAAAAGAGAAGGTTGAGATTTCAAATGAAAGGGACTCATTGAAATCCCAACTTGAATTTGCCCTAAATGAAAATAAAATTTTGAAAAACAAAAATGATTGTGAAATTGCTTTGAAGAAAAATAAAGTTATATCTTCAAAACTTGATTTTGTTGTAAAAAAAAATGAGTCTTTGAAAAACAAAATTATTTCTATATCAAAAGAATTGGATTTGTTTTCTAAGAAAAATATTTCTTTGAAAAATGATTTAGACTCTCATGTTTGTCATGCTAGAATAGCTTCACCACCTAGTGTATCTATTGCATGCACCTCTTCTTCTATGATTGAAAATGATATTTGTATGTTGAAGAAGAATGTTTATTGTTTGGGCTCCACTTTAAGCCAATGTGCCATGAACTACACACGGTTGGAATCTATATTTCGAAAGAAACATATTCCAAATATGGATGCACATGCTTCCCACATTCATGCACTCAACACTATGTATGCTCATGTGTACACTTGTACACATTGTGAACGTAAGGGCCACCTTACTAAGTTTTGTTATCATAGAGTACATGATGTAAATTTAACAAATAAATTTGTTTGGGTTAGGAAAGGTGCTAACCCCCATGGACCCAAAAGAGAATGGGTACTAAACTCCACCCCTATGATATTTGATATAGGTGTTGGCTCTCACTTGACTTGATAGTGATGGTGCCTTGAAGTGGATGCGTTCCGAGCTTAATGGTGACTATTTTGGATGCATCACTTTCAAAGGGAGTTTGGTGGCAAGACCACCTTGGTTTGAGCCTAGAGATTTGCCCTCATGGTCTTTGGTAACGATCTCTAAACTTCCATTTATGTTTACATGCTTTTCATGTCATTGATTTTTAGCATGTTTTGATGTTTCTTAATTATTATGTTAAATGCCATGATAATTAGATTAGTGACATGCATGTATAGTAATTGAGATACATCCATGTTTATATGGATCTATACTTCTGTGTTCTCACATTTGTTTAGCTATTATGTATATCATAGCTCTAATAACATGTGCATTTACCTAATGGTCATATCGATTTATGTTTTTCATTTTATGCTTCATATTTTGATTACATGTTTAGATGTTAATTTTCATTAAAACTTGAGTATATACTTGTACAACTAGTGAGCCACAAATAGATTATTAAATATTAGTGCTTGATTGCTCATTTGTACTCATTAGATGCACTAGTATAGCCTAGTTTTGATGATTCATGCATTTTGACTTGTATTCTTGATTAGTCTCTAATTTTGCATAATTTGTATCACATCTTCATATTAAGTTCATATTAAATTCTGCTAATAAAGCTTTGCTTGCTTGATTCCAGGTCCATGGTGTCCAAATGAAGAAGAAGACCCTAAATCACCATTTAATTGGTGATTAAAGGCCTATTAAGATAGCCATTGACCTAGGAGGCTGAATTCGTCAAAACAAGGGGCTGCAAAATCAAAACCGGGCTTAAAAACTGACAGGAGACAGACAAGACTGCACGCGGCTCGAAGCGCCGCCCGCGTGACCATTTGATGGCCGCGAAACGCGGCTTTGGCTGCGTTTCCGTGGCCATACGGCCGCGCGGCGCGCGCCGCTTCGGGCCAGGGTTTGTCCCCTGGCCCCCTCTTCCCTGGTGGCTATAAATACCCCCTAGGGTTTCTAGAGCCAGATATGCAGAGTTTTAGGAGTAGTTTCATCTTCATGTTGTAGTTTAGGGTAGTTTAGTTTATGTTAGTTCTTCTTTCCCATTGTATTTTCCATTTTGTTTTAGATCTTATATTAGGGAAAGAGAGTGGTTCATGCTTGGAATGCAAGAGTGCTTGTAATAGAAAGTGACAATCTATGAAAGGTGCTCTCTTTACCTCTCTATGTTTTCTTCTCTCTAATCTCTTTTACATGTGTAGCTAGTCTTTTCTCTCATGGCAACTAACTACTAACCACCAACTAGTCTAACTTCTTATTTGATAATCCACATGAATCTAATAGCCTCGTTTTGGCCTTGCTCTTGAAAGAGCCATTGATGGCTCATAATGATGGATCTAACTCTAACTTCCTAACCACTAACAAGCTAACATTACTTTACTTCATGCTTACTTTTAGTTTTGATGGTTTAAGTGTAGGTTACACTTGTTTGTTGAGTTGGGTTGTGATGAGTTACATATGGGTCATGCTTTGAATTGCTCTTGAACCAAGGACTAGTGATGACCAATGATACATGTGAGGCAACTATCACTAAGAGGTTAGCATGTTGGTGGAGTCATTAGTAGTTAGCAGCCATGAGTTTTCTTTCTTTTTTACTTATTTTAGACATACAAACAAAACCACAAAAATCATTCTTTTCTATGTTTCCCACTTCTTCGTATTTCACCGTATCTCTCTTTTCATTCTTTGCTTTCTTTTCTTTTGATTCTTTAAAACTTTGAAGAATCTTTAACAAACACGTGAATCAACCGATAAATCTTCTATCGCCACCCATTCTTGTGGATTCGACTCGTTTTAGCCTCTATGCTATAATGGAAGTATCGAGGAAGCCAAAGCACACACACTTTAAATCTTCATTTCAAAACATACACTTTTTATGCGCGATTTTTCTCCGATCAAATTTTGGCGCCATTGCCGGGGTTGGGAACGGTTTGATTTCACAAGTTTGTTAACTTTTCTTCTTTATTTTTTGGTGTGCAGGTTAAATTTTAGCATTGCAGAAGTCCACACTTGCTCAAGTGTGGTCGGGTAATTTCTTGTACATTCATATACTCTGCTGCTAAATTTTTTTTTATTATTACCTGTACACTGTAAATAATTTTAAGAATTAAAATACGAAAATTAGATGCTTTAAAAACGGTTTAGATATTTGCATCTAGGCACGTGTCAATTTTCATTCCAATATACTGTATTTTATTCTTGTGTTGTTGTGATATTGATAAGAGGTGTACATATGGCATTGCATATAGCATAGGACAAACACTTCAGTTATTTACTCGCTTTTTTGTGTTCATCTTATCTATATTGCACACTTGCACAAATTAAACTTAAGGGCAAAACCCAATACAACATAAGGTGGGGAAGTTATTACCCTCCCTTAGCCCAAAAATCACCTCCCCACTCACACAACCCAAGCCTTAATAAAAATTGCTAGACGTTGGCCCCTAGGGACATCTCAGACTCATTTAGGAGATTGACCTAAGGGGGAAGTTGTTAGAAGTTGACTCTTGCTAAATCGGTGTCTAAGGTTGGGGATTGAGAGGCGAAACCTCAAAGAACAGTGGTTTGGCATAATTAGGCCCGTTGCTCTGGCACGGATACCTCCCACTGATCCTGACCCTACCTGGCCGATTAACTTGTAGTCCGCTTCTGACAATATACCCCCCGTGGACAGTCTAACCAGTTAGGAGTCGTCTAGGTCTAAGTCAACCCTAGCATAGGCTTATTTTCTTTTTCTTTTTCTTTGTTTGTTTGCTTGTTTGTTTGTTTTCTTTTTTGTATACTGTGATATGGATTTTAACAACAACAATTCTTTCAACCAAAATATGAATCCATATTTCACTCCGACCTCATTTGATTCGGATAACTCCAACTCGGCTATGTACAACATGAATCAATCAATATGCCGAGTTGGGATTATCCGACTCAATATGACCCTTATCCTCAACCATATGACCATAATTTTCAAAATAATTTCAACTCTTTACAGA
Source organism: Agave tequilana (assembly GCA_038442645.1). Taxonomy (NCBI): domain Eukaryota; kingdom Viridiplantae; phylum Streptophyta; class Magnoliopsida; order Asparagales; family Asparagaceae; genus Agave; species Agave tequilana. The sequence continues at coordinate 77,188 of JAVJIF010013470.1, forward strand.
GTTCATGGGGATTCACCTACCCCTAGTCAAATTTTCAACCATCTTGTCCACAATTTTCACAATATTCATTCCCCAATTTTGATTCATATAGTGCTTTTCCTGAACCACCAATTGAAGAAAAATCATCATTGGAAAGGAGTATGAAAGAGTCCCTATAACAAATGCAAAATTTGCTCAATTCACAATCCTTCCCATATCAAACTCCACATACTCCTTTTCTAGAGCATCCAATTGAAGAAGAATCTAAACTAGAAAAGCGTTTGGAAGACTTTTGTGAAAGAATGCAAAATAGTTGGACTCATCCTCTCAACCAAAATTTCATGAGTCCTACTCATCTTTTTCCAGTCTCACCTATTCAAAATGAACAAATTTCAATACTGGACTTGAGTATAGAACTCTTGCGTGAGTCCGAGCAGCAACCGCAAAATTCGATGGACTCACAAATCCACCATAATTTCCAAAATCAACTTCCATACTCATATTTTCAAGAACCAATTACAAAAAGTATGGAGGACATGATTCCGAATCCAAATTCTGTTACACGGCCTATCAGTGGTTAGATTCACTTTTGAGCGAATTGATCAATGAGAGCGAGGAAAGCCTTTCTTGTCAACCTTTGACCGATTCTTATATCCCTAACTCTACTGATTGGACCCAAGAATCATGTCATTTTGGAAATCCAGCTTCAATTTCAGAACATACATTTGCACTTGACCACGCTCCAAGTTATGAAAATCGCCTGGACATTCTGGCAAGTTATCCATTTCCTGAAATTGAAACCGAACCTGACTGTGATCCTGAACCTCATGTTAGTAATTCCATTTCGCTTTTTAATTCAATAATGACTCTGGTATCTTTACCAGATTTTTTCTCTATTCCGAAGTCAATGTTGAATCCTGTACCAGTATACTGTGAAATGGAATCACCAATCTCTCATGATCACACTTCATTCATGGGAAAAGTGTGTGAACATCACTTCTTTGGTTTGGACCCTATTTTTGAACCAATTTTGACTCTCATTGTTGACTCTCGACTTGATCTGAGTCAACTTCCCGAGTTGGTATCGGTTTTTGTTCCTGTTCCATTTGAGTCCAAACCAATCATCTCTCAAAATCACACTTCATTATTGGACAAGAATGTTGAAGAAAATGACTCTATAATTATTGAAAATTTGATATTATATAGGGATAACTTTTTAAATAAGATCATTCATTCAATCAAAATTTTATTGGGTCATATTAGAGAGGTCCTTGGTGGTTTTCTGAATGATCCACGATATCTCGATTGGGTCGCAACGCTTGGCCCAATCCAACCACCACCAGAGCCACCCCCTTGAGGTAATTTTCCTTTGTCTCCCATTTATTTCATGTATATACACATTCACGATGCATTGAGGACAATGCGTGAGATAAGTGTGGGGGAGGGTTTACTAACGTAGTTAGTTTTATATTTTCTTTCTTTTACACTTCTTTTTAATTTTAAACAAAAAAATCTTTTATATAATAACTTTTCTTTTCTTTTTTTCAAAACTTTTTGAAACAAGAGAAATAGTTTTGATTTATTTTTAAGAAAATTAAGATTATCTTAGGAATTAGGAAGGCCTAAAATTATGAAATTTTAAACCGAGTCAAAATAATAGATCTTGTTTAAATTTTAGGATAAGAAAATAAGATTGAAAAGATAATTTGATCTTGAATTTTTTGCTTTAGAATTATGCACTTCACACTTACACAATTTTTGGGATTGAAATAAAGACTAGAAATGCCATAAAAATATATAAAAAAATATTATGATAATAAAAATCACTTATTGAAGTTGGGTAATTATGTCTCAGGAAGCATGATTATTCACACCTAAACGATGGACAAAAAAATAATCTCCTTTAGTTTTGTGGCCTTATTTACTAGAGTCCTTAAGTCCGAGGGATGTTTTCTCATCTAATACCCTAAGACCATCTGGTTTGGGAGTCACCGGCTAAAGGCTCACTACCCGGGTAAATAAGAAAGCCTAAGAAAACTAAGGAAGAAAAAAATAGAAAATAATAATAATATATATTAAATAAATGGCATGAAAGTTTCAGTCGATATCCCAAAAATCTTCACAATTCACAAAGTGTATATTTTTTTAAGAGTTTTATGAAAGATCAAAGAGTCAATTAATTTTAAATTCTTACATTTAATTTATAACAAGATTTTTTGTATTTTAACTTAGTTTAAGAAAGAACAATTTCTGGTTAACCTATGACCTTAGATCACTTATATTTTCGTAAAAATATTTTAACACTTTTCTCTATTTCAAAATGTGTTTTTAAAATACTAAAATTTGATTTCTTTCTTTATGGATTTTGTGGGTGTAATCCGCTGAAAACCCTCAGGAGACAAAACTCCTCCTTTAGGGGAAACTTAGAGGTTTAACGGCTTGTTGCACATGCTCAGTGCAATCGCTCACTTGCGAAAGTGGTGTAATAATTCCTTAGTTTTTTGTTTTGCTCGGGACGAGCAAAAGATAAGTGTGGGGGTGTGATTAGTCTCTAATTTTGCATAATTTGTATAACATCTTCACATTAATTTCATACTAAATTCTGCTAATAAAGCTTTGCTTGCTTGATTCCAGGTCCATGGTGTCCAAATGAAGAAGAAGACCCTAAATCACCATTTAATTGGTGATTAAAGGCCTATTAAGATATCCATTGACCTAGGAGGCTGAATTCGTCAAAACTAGGGGCTACAAAACCAAAACTGGGCACAGAAACTGACAGGGGACAGAAAAGACTGCGCGCGGCTCGAAGCGCCGCGCGCGCGACCACTTGATGGCCACGTTTCCGCGGCTATACGGCCGCGCGGCGGACGCCGCTTCGGGCCAGGGTTTGTCCCCTGGCCCCCCTCTTCCCTGGTGGCTATAAATACCCCCCTGGGTTTCCAGAGCCAGATATGCAGAGTTTTAGGAGTAGTTTCATCTTCATGTTGTAGTTTTGGGTAGTTTAGTTTAGGTTAGTTCTTCTTCCCCATTGTATTTTCCATTTTGTTTTAGATCTTGTTTTAGGGAAAGAGAGTGGTTCATGCTTGGAATGCAAGAGTTCTTGTAATAGAAGGTGACAATCTATGAAAGGTGCTCTCTTTACCTCTCTATGTTTCTTCTCTCTAATCTCTTTTACATGTGTAGCTAGTCTTTTCTCTCATGGCAACTAACTACTAACCACCAACTAGTCTAACTTCTTATTTGATAATCCACATGAATCTAATAGCCTCGTTTTGGCCTTGCTCTTGCAAGAGCCATTGATGGCTCATAATGATGGATCTAACTCTAACTTCCTAACCACTAACAAGCTAACATTATTTTACTCCATGCTTACTTTTAGTTTTGATGGTTTAAGTGTAGCTTGCACTTGTTTGTTGAGTTGGGTTGTGATGAGTTACATATAGGTCATGCTTTGAATTGCTCTTGAACCAAGGACTAGTGATGACCAATGATACATGTGAGGCAACTATCACTAAGAGGTTAGCATGTTGGTGGAGTCATTAGTAGTTAGTAGCCATGGGTTTTCTTTCTTTTTCACTTATTTTAGACATACAAACAAAACACAAAAATCATTCTTTTCTATGTTTTTCACTTCTTCGTATTTCACCGTATCTCTCTTTTCATTCTTTTCTTTTGATTCTTTAAAACTTTGAAGAATCTTTAACAAACACGTGAATCAACCGATAAAGCTTCTATCGCTACCCATCCTTGTGGATTCGACTCGTTTTAGCCTCTATGCTATAACGGAAGTATCGATGAAGCCAAAGCACACACACTTTAAATCTTCATTTCAAAACATACACTTTTTGTGCACGGTTTTTCCCCGATTAATTCTCTATCTTTGACATGTTTTCATGTTAGTGATTAGCTTCATGTATATGTCTATTTTGTCTAAACTAATAGTTATGCATATACATCCTTGAGCCACTTGTTTTCATACATATACTTTTGTGGACTCGTTCATGTTTGGATATATATGTATACTCTAGTTTATACTAAACATACATATATCTTGAAGTAGATTTAGTTTTGATATTTTTTTTAAAGGAATTTCACATTGAGCCTTATTGCCTATTCCCATGATTTTGTGATTACATGATTCTTTCACTCAAATTACTTGATGTTTTCTCATGACTTTATTTTCATGAGTATTATATGTGCTATATAGATTTTGAGTGTTGATTGTGTGATTTTCATATTTTCATGAAAAATATTCTTGTTTTATTCCTTACTTGAAGGATTTCGTACTAGTTTTCAAGTTTTTCATAAAGCTAGTTGCGTTATTCTTCATGTGGTAGAGTTTTCAACCATGTTATAATTATTTTCAAACTTATTTTTGAAAACCCCTACCCATCAATGGGCGGTTGGTTGGGCGACCATGTCTTGTATGCATTATTGAAAATCTATTTAAACATGTGCATGAAATGGGTGGTAAGGAATATGAGTTATACACTTGATTTTCATTGTGTTTTCAATTGGTATTGCAATTGATATGTATTTTGTATACTTATATTTATTTCTATATATGTATGCTTCAACTTCAAAAAGTATCAATTTCAATTGGTATTTAACTTTTCATACATATATATGTGTTTTGATTGTGCTTACTATATCTCTATATCTTTAAGCACAATTTTTGTTATGCTAAGCTTGATTTAGTCCTTAATAACAATTATTTTTAAATTGGTATCTTTTGCAAGCATATGCATCTTTTCATTAGTATTTCATAAAGGGAGAGAAAATTCATATTTTACCTTTCAATTGGTTTTGTCTACAATTAGTGTTCTATCCCACTCTTTATGTTGAAAAATGATATCTTAGTTTTCATTTGGTTTCCTATGCTCCTAATAAAAATTATTTTCAATTGGTATATGTTTCTTTTTCAATATTGATATTAAGAATATTAAATTGATATTATTCTCTATTTGGTATCTCTATTGCAAAATGATTTTAGTATTTAACCAAAAAGATTAGTTTATGTGTTTCAATTGGTATCAAAAGTGTAAAATATTTTCAATTGGTACTAATTTTTACAATTGGTATCAAGATTACCTATATGTTTACATCTTTCAATTGATATCAAAATTTTTGTTGGTTTCTTCAAAATGTTGTTCATTTTCAATTGGTATCATAAATTGGTATCATGATGTTTCGATGTATACCTTCGTACTAAATTGATATATCATTCAATTGGTATCATTTTGATATTTATTGCTTATATATACAAGGGAAGCTTAACATCTTCTATATATATTTAGATTCATGTTGAGTGTATGTTATATTAAAGTCATTGACCTTTCTTTGATATGTAGTACACATGTATAGTATGAGCTTCACATCTCCTTTATACATTGCATATTATACTTTATGTGGTTAGGGTTTAGTTATCTCTTTTCATATAAATGCATGTATGCAGGGGGATTTAACTTCACGTCTCTCCTCTTCATGAATGCATATAGCATATATACCTTTATTGCTTTGATTTATGTAAAAAGGGAGAAAAATATTATTTATGCCTTTTTATTGTTTATACCCCTTTGTTTATGAATTGACAAAAAGGGGGAGTTATTTTGGAGTTTTATATACGCATGTTTGTTTAATGCATATTTATTTAAATTTGTTTATTTAAATTTGTTATCTTTTATCATTGGTATCAAGAGCATCTTTTATTGGTATCAAGAGTTTTTATTGGTATCAAGAGCAACATTGTTTTAAGAACATTTTTATTTAAAATTGGTATCAAGAGCATGTTTATTTCATTAGTATAAAAGATCATGTTTGTTTCATTTCCTTGTATAATGCATGTTTATGCATATCTATATTAAATATTCATTGCATATCTTTATTGTTTATTGCTATGCATGAGTTAAGGGGGAGCTTCTTTGAAGCTTAACTTTAATCCATGCATATATATAACTCCATGAGTTTTGTCATCATCAAAAAGGGGGAGATTGTTGGCCCAGAGGCCCTTCACTCTAGTTTTGATGATGATTAACTCATGTAGTTATAGTTTACTAATAATCTTGTGATATTTAGTTTCAGATATTTGATCAAGATATTAGTAGGTGATTAGCTTTAACAAAGGTGTTTTGGAGCTTTCACATGGTGATTCAAGAGCTCGAGTGTCATGTTCACATCTAGAACTGGGTTGGAGTCAAGCTCGGTGGATCACGTTTGGATCGAGTCAACTTGGAGACAGAGTTCTACAAGAAGATATCAGTTTGTTTAGTTTGAGGTTGTTTAGATCTTGTTGTAAAGATTAGATAGTGTGATATGCTCAAGTTCACAATACACACAAGTTTCATGTTTTGGTTTTAGTTTTCAATTTAACCGATCTTGGTTTTATGAATAGATAGAACCAAAACAAGTTTATATAGTTTAATGTGTATTAGATTTGATCTATATACATCTATACTTCTTATACTTAGAAAAAATTATTTTGGTAAGCCTATTCATGTGTTTGGAGTTTTGTATTTAAACAAAACTTATTTTGGATTTAATGTCAAAAACATAGATATAATATCTTTCATGTATATTGGATTCTATCAATATACAGTATGCTTCAAAGTTATTTCAATATCATGTTTCTGTATTTACATGAGTTTTGGAGAAAACGGTTTTCCATTTCAAAAATCTAAGTTTTGAAAACTACAGATTTTGGTTTAAGGCAAATTTTTAGTCTCATAAAAATGGTTCATATAGTTTGTAATATGTGTTAAATTTTTTTCACACATATTTGTATTTCAAAGATCTAATAAGAACTGATTTTTTTAGAATTTATGTGATTTTATGGGATTTAATTAAAGATAAAAACCCTAGATTTTAAATCCTATAATGGCTGGACTGGCTGTCTACCAGTTGACCGGGCTGGTTGACCGTAGCAGAAGTCGGTCGGTCGGTCCGGTCGACCGACGTGCACAGACGTGCATGCAGCCCAGGCAGGTAGGCCGGTTGACCGACCCAGTCGACCGCCAGAGAGCTTTGCTCTCTGGAAATGGCCCCGGTCGACCGGCAGAGAGCTGTTGCTCTCTATATCCTGTCCTGGTCGACCGGGCGCGGTCGACTGGAAGCACAACAGTCAGAAATCTGACCGTTGGGCCGGTCGACCGCGCGGTCGACCGGAAGGGCAAATTTGCCCTTTCCTGCTGCCAACAGGCAGATTTGGATTGGAGCTATAAATGCCCCATATCCTTTGCTGATTTAAACAAGATTTTAAGAGAGAAAATTTTCACATCTTTTAAGTGTTTTTCAGCAAGAAGTTTTGGGTTCAAAAGTTTTAATCTTTATTTGTTTTTAAAGTGTTGGAAATTCAAAAAAATTAGAGTCTTTTGGGAATTGGTTTTTGGTCTAAAATTCTATATCTATTTGGAGATTTTTCCAAGCATTTTTCTTTGTTCCAAACACTTTATTTTCTCACACTTGAGCATATCTATCTATCCTATCTATAGGATCATTGTTTTGTGAGAAAGAATTGGTTTGTGGTTGAGAGAGACCACCAAGTGTTATTACCTTCCTTTCATTGTGATATCCCTCTAGTGAGAAGTAATTGTGCTGATATCCCTCTAGCGAGAGGTGATTGTGAAAGTGGTATTTGTATCCCCTAGTGAGAGGTGGAGATTGAGTTGGAATCCCTCAAATGTGAGGTGATTGTTTTTGGTGTTGGCTTTGTGCCTATCCCTCATTTGTGAGATTGATATAGTGTTGGCTTAGTGCCTCGCCTCTAAGTGTAGAGGTTGTATTTGTTGAGAGAGTAGTTGTGTACTCCCAAATTGTATTTAACCAAATCCTCAGTGGAGGTTCCCTGTGTGGAAAGTCCTGTGTGGACGAGTTAGTGAAAATCTTTCTGTGCGAAGGCGGGGACGTAGAGCTGGGTACTCGAATCTCAAAACATATCTTTGTATTTGCGTTTGATCCACTTTCTCTAACTCTCTCTTACATTTTTCATTGATTCATATTGTTCATGTCATATACATGCTTGGTTTGATTGTGTGTGTACCATACTTGTGTTTAACCAAGAGAGCTTTATATAGCACCTCAACTCTTATTCAGAGGAATCAAGAAGAGTTAATCGAGAGCCCTTCACCAGGAATTCGGCTACACTCTTTGGTTACATTAAGTGTATTGCAATTAGTTTTTAAATTTCGCATTATTTGTTATTAGATTATCCTTACACCTATTCACCCTCCTCTAGGTGTACTTTCACAATAATCATGTAAATAAATCATTCATGAAAATAAAATAATTTTGCACAAAATTGAATCATTTTTCAAACTTTATTACATGTCACAAATGTAAAGGCATGAAAACACGATTTGAGAAAATTCTTTTTTTTTTAACATGATACATCATGTAACATGCAAGAATCAGAAAAAATATGATATAAAAGTATAATCAAATGTAAATTGAGTAAACATATGAAATAGAACATGTATAGCATGAAAAATAAGTGTATCTTAAGGATCATATATGTATATCACAAAGTTTTCACAAGAATTATATATTCATGAAATAAACAAGATTTTGTCATTAAAATCAAGATATTACATCAATAAAACATGCTAATAAACAATCAATCAATGTTAAGCTAAGCTAAAAATTGAAGTTATATACCCCATAAAGGGATCCGAACTTCTATTCAAGATTCTTCTTGACTAAGAGTTGAGGTGCTCAATTTGCTTTCTTTATTTTGTGCTAAATAAACAATTAAATTATATCATTAAAATTGTTTATTTAAACTAATACACATGAATAAATAATATAGTCAAGCACCTCATCATCAATAAGCATGGAATTCACATAGGGCTGTTTGGATTCAAGGAATTGGGTGGAAGTGAGGAAGTGGGAAGTGTCTTTTCTCATTTCCGCCGTTCATCCAAATACAAGAAAAGGAAAATGGAAAAAGTGTTTTTCCTTTTCTCTTTTCTCTTTTACACAACCATTTCCTCACTTCCAAAGTACTACAGTTAATTTTGTGGTCATGTAAATCTCATCTATAATAAGTTGCAGCGCAAAAGAGTTAATTTTTTGCTCATGTAAATCTCACATGTATTCTAATTACAGTCCAATTTTTATTTTTCTTAATTAATTTTTATTTTAATATTATTTTGCGGTCAACTTTATGGTCAACTTTTCCACTTCCACTTTCACATTACTATCCAAACACCGAAAAAGATATAACATTTTTCAAACCACACTTCCCAACAACATCCAAACACCGAAAAACTTACTAATCAATTCCCAAGTTCCAAAGGAACTATTACTACTTCTTCACTTCTTCACTTCGTCACTTCCACCCTTAACCAAACAGGGCTATTACATGATATGTAAACAATATAAACAAAAACTTAAATAGATTGAGATATTACCAGTACGATAATAGTTAGCAATCACCAGTTTCATAAAGGTGGTGTCTCCACTTTATTTTCTTGATAGTAATGCACGAAATAGATCTGTCCTTTGGGTTCCAAATGCACCCACCATCAATGCACCAATGCCCCGAAGTCTTGGAGGACACAACTACATCAAGTAAATTGGTGTGTTTTTTGATACCCATATCTTTTTGGGTCATTGAAGATTAGTGTATTTTCAAATTCAAACATTTTTATTTTTCAAATTCAATCTACTTTAAGAAAATTATCCATGATGGCCTTTTCACCACAATTTGTATATGTGTACACCTTGTCATACAAATAAGCATGATGTGTGTGTTGTGCTTTGTGTACATGCTTTGTATATTGTACTTGTGGTAAATATTTTCCTTGAGTTTTTCTCTTTGAAAACAAGAAATCAATCTTCTTTAAATAAAAAGCAGATTTTTTAAAAGTTTCATCTAAAATATTCATCCTTTTCTTCATGCATTCAATTTCAATTTTATCAAGCATAATTTTAGGGCTTTTGCCCTTGCAAACAATTTTATGAGACTCAAAATCTTTTTTCACTTTTTCAAAACAAGTAGAAAAATTCTCTTTTTCTTTCAAAGCAATATCTAATTTATTTTACAAATTTCATTTTCTTTTTTCAATTTCTTAGTTGAACCTTTGAAATCTTATATCTTTCTTGTAATTCTTCAAAGAAATTTGAAAGCTCGTCTATGCTTAACTCATCATCATCTAAATGAGGTTCGAGATATACCTTAGTGAGATTGTCATCATTAGCCACGAAACACATGTTGGCGATGGCCACATCTTCTTCAAACTCGCTTTCTGAATCATCTCAAGTAGCCATTATAGCCTTCTTCTTTTGTGGCTTTCTAGAGGCAGTGGCTTTAAGAGATGGGCAATTGGCTATCAAGTATCCTGACTTCTTGCAATGGTAGCATAGGCCTATCTCCTCTTTCTTTCATTCACTCTAATCTTATGTTCTTATTCTTCAAAAGTTGCTCATTCTAGCTTTCTTGTGAAATATCTTGTCAACTTTCCTAACGAGCATGGCAAATTCATCTTCATCATCTTCATCCATAGACTCCTTATCTTTGGGTATGGATGGAGTGGCTTTGAATGTAACGTTCTTCTTTTAAGGTTCATTTTCTTCTCGAACCTTCATCTCCATCTCATGAGTCTTGAGATTCCCTATAAAGCCGAAGAAGTCCATCTCCTTTCTATTATTTGGCTCCTTGAGTGTAATAGCTTTAAATTCCCAAGATTTGAAAAGAGCTCTAATAACTTTCCTTATTTTTTTTATCATTGTTTATAACATTACCTAAGGAAGAAAGCCCATTATTAATCTTAAAACGGGTCAACATTTTATCAATAGTTTCACTTTCATTCATAATAAAAGTTCTCATACTGAGAACGGAGTATATCAATTTTAAACCTCTTAACTTGACATGTTCCCTCTTGAGTAATTATTAAATCATTTCATACTTCAAAAGCCGATTTACAATTGATGACTTATGACAAGTCATCATCATTATGTGCTTGTGTAAGTGCGTATTATACTTTAGCATTAGCCTTATAATCCTTAACAGTGGTTTTGGATCAAATATCCTCATCACCTTGGGGGTTCAATGAATTCTTTGGTGACGACCTTTACTACTCTAAATCTTAGATACTTAAGAAATTAAGTCATCTTCACTTTTCAAATAGGAAAGTTTAGACCATCAAATCTGGTGTAGATTTAATGCTAGAGAAATCATTGGAAGCCATGTGTGTGTGAGCAAATAAAGTGATAAACAAGTAAGGATCTTTAACTCTAGGTTGTTAAGCCCAAAAATAAAAGCACCAAGCTCTGATACCAAGAGGGAGTGAATAGGTGATGGTCAAAAAATCTAATCTAAAAATATTTGATGCGTAATTAATAACTAGCTAAGAAAATTTTGCAATCAACCACACAAATAATATTAGTGAGCATATAATGAACATGAACAAATAATAGAGAGTTGAGTTGAGAGAGAAATTGCAAACGCAAACACAAGAGATTTGTTTCGAGATTCGATTCACTTGCTCTACATTCTCGCCTTCACCGCGATGAAGGATTTTCATTATACTTTGCTCTCTTTCAACCATCCAATCTAATCCCACAAGATCCGGAGCAACTCACGAGCCCGCAAGCTCAATCGAGGCCGCAACCTCTAAAATCATAATACGGATGGTGATCTTCTCAAGATCACAAAGACACAATAACACAATCCCATAATTAAGTATAGAGAGTGGAAGCACTGAGATTGTGTAGGTGAGAAAACTTAGAAAGGATTTAGAATGAAAGCTTAAAACTAGATTTGGATGTTTAGGGCTCTTTCTTGAAAAACTCTTTGAAAATCTTTTGAAAAACTTCACTAAAATATTCTTGAAGTTTAGAGTGTACCTTACTGATATGAATAGTTCCCTATTTATATAGGACCAAAAATAGAGGTTATTACTCCAAAATAGCTGTTTGAAACTAATCCAGAAATGTCCAAGACCAAATATAGTCGTTAAAGGCAAATTTTTTTATTTTACACAGTGGCGGGTTGACCGTTCGAGTAGAAATAGAGTTGTTGGAGCCTTCGATCGATCGTTCGATTGATTGAGCTCAAAACAGAGAGTTCTGCATCTCTGGCGAGCTACCGGTCATTGACTGAGCTCAAACAGAGAGCTCTGTAACTCTGGCGATCGACCGATCAGTCGATTGAGCTTACAGACTAGAGAGCAAACTAACTCTGTGGTCGATTGGTCGATCAACTGACATGTACAACTCATAATGTGTATAAGTCTTTGCATATCCGATTGACTAGGTGGTCGACCGGCAGACCGGCAGATCAATTAGCTCTGCTTGCGGTCGATTATGTGGTTGACCGGCTCCACCAAAAATCCATATAAACATATTTAAAATCCTTTAAAAATCTATGTAAATACTTTGTGTAATCTTTTAAAAATAAGTCTATACAAATTCTTTTTGACAAATACATGTGATCAAGGATCAACTTAAATTATAAATATTTGCAACTTCTTTTGCAAAACCTTTTGAAATAAATATTTTAAAGATTGTTTTCTAAAAAGTAAAAAACTCTATTTTGTAAACTTTCTATAAATGAAATTCAATATCAAAAATGTTTTCACACTATGAAATATCAATTTTTTTTTGTGTGCATTCTCAAAGAGTATTCCAAACTATAAACTATATTTTTACAAAACTAAATCTTACATTACATAAATTCTTCTCTTCTTTTTGTAGTGCTTTATCGCATCTAAACTTTGATTTCTTGAGCTTGACTCCTTCTTGAGTATATAGTGTATTCTTTGTATTTGAGCTTTTGAATCAATGTGTGTTACCTTCAAAACATAACTTGAGTCTTTTATTAAAGCTAAACATAAAAATCATGATCTTGTTAAACTTGTAAACTTGAACGATCACAAGATTAATCATATTATAACTACATGAGATAATCATCATCAAAACTAGAGTAATGGACCTTTCGGCTGACAAAACAAGCTTCTCAACTAGCCGTCTATACTGTCCATCATCTGTAAATAACTCTTCATATTAGCATCAAGATTGACATGATAGTCCATAAGAGTATCAATCGATCGAGACTCCAACATCTCTGTTTCTAAAAGAAAGTCCAAAATATACCTGCTTTGCAATAGATACATACCTATCTTAAATCGATTCCAAGAAACTATCAAAGAGTACCTTAATTCTTAGCATGAAACTAACGACTAAGGTAGGCCTTCAAATCTGTAATACCAACAGAATCACTCTCAGATATAATGATATCACCAACATAAATGATCAACATAATAACACCTCTTGTAGTCAACCGAATAAACACTAAATGATCTGACATGGTGCGTCAAAAGCCATACTTAATAAGAATTAAATTGAATTTATCAAATCAAGCTCAAGGTGATTATTTCAGCCCATATAATGCCTTCATCAACTGACACTCCAGATTCATACTCCCTGGCACAACATATACTAGTGATTGATCCATATAAATCTCCTCCTGCAAGTCACCATGCAAAAAGGTATTCTTGATGTTCAGTTGATGCATAAGCTGTTAGCGATTAACTGCCACAGAGATAAGAATGCAAATAGAGTTCAACTAATCCAAAGAGGAAAAGTCTCCATATAATTCATACCATATGTCTGGGTATACCCTTTTGCCACTAATAATGCCTTGAGACTAAACCATGATGATACTTAACAGTATGCACCCACTTACAGCCCACTGTGTGCTTCCTATCAGAAAGCGAGGTAAGCTCCCAAGTCTAATTTTGTTATAAAGCTGATATTTCCTTATCCATTGAACTTTTCCAACCAGAAGATGACATAGCTTGCTTATAAGCGTTAGGAATGAAAATGAAAGATAAAGAGATAGCTAAGGCATGTAAAGGAGAAGAAGCCCAATGTAATGAAACATAGTTTGAAATATGGTATTTAGTGACACATAGACGATTACCTTTCCTGAGAGCAGTAAGGATATCATATGAAACTATTGTGTTGGAAGAGCCTCACGCATAGAGGTAATATGTTGGGGGGCTGAATCACACATCACAATCTCTCTGTCCATGGATCTTTGATAAACTTGTAAAAGAGGAGTGGAGACACAAATGGATTCAGGAATGACCCAGAGTAGTATGAAAGATATCAGATCTGGAGCGAACAAAGGAGGGTGATTTCCTGAAGGAAAGAATGGAGTGCACTTAAATAAGGTAACATCTAAATTGGCATAATACTTGCACAACTGAGGACTGTAATAATGATAACCTTTTTTGAGTTCGAGGATAACCAAGAAAGATATACTTAAGAGATCGAGGAGCCAACTTATCTCGATTAAGTTCCACGTTGTGAACAAAGGCAACACACCCAAACACACGAGGAGGTAAAGAAAAAGGAGAGATACCTAGATGCAGCATAAAGAAAGAGACTGGGATATTCAACACGGATGATGGTATGTGATTAGTTAAAACCCATGCAATAAGAATGGCATATGTCCATGCATACTATTGGCATCGGATGTCAGTGAGTATGTGTTGTTATTTTTCAAGTGGGGATAATCCCATCATAATATTGTTTTCCATTAAAAATCAATTGAGAAAAACTTACAAAAGAAAATGGAGAATCAAAATTACAGGTAATTCTTTAAAGAAAGAAAATTACAGGTAGATCTCCTCTGAGATTTCTGGGGAAGTATGCCGGTTGGAATCTGATCAGTGCGCGATCACTTTATCTCTTTGATGATGCAATCAGTCAGATGATCAAGTTGCCTTCTTGAGCAGATTTTCTTCTCGTTTGATTCTAAAAATCTTCAAAGACAGAAGGCTTGCTAGAACCCTAAATAAAAGAGAACTGAATCTCTGAGGTTTTGGAAGCAAGCCAAGGCGTTTGAAGGAAGAAAGTAAGAAGATACTTTTACTCTAGGTTTCTTCTTAATCTCTCCCAATTTTCTAGCCCCTTCTTGTTGCTTGCAAGGGGCTATTTATTGCAAAAATGGGGTGAAACTGTCCCTCCTTCAATTCAGCAAGACCGAATCAGTCTTTAGCTTCGCGTGATGCTAAAAATAGCTTTGCTGCGAGGCTAACTATGAGCTTTTGGTAAAGCTCTTAAGTTCATGTGAGCTAATATCAGCCATCATGGCTTAATTATCTCCACTTAATGTGGGACGAAGTGGGCGGGTGTAACTGCCCACTTAAAGTGGTATTAATCCTATTAAATTAGTGGGGTTCTCCTGTTAATCCCTGGTGAAATTTTAAAATGGTCAATTGATGACCTAGTAAAGCTCGCTGTAGAGCTAAGTGAGAAGTTCTCTCAAGTGAAGTTACCTTCAAAGCTTCATGCGAGTTAGAACTGAGCTTATAGTGGAGCTGAACCTCCCTTCTCCAGTGAAGCTGGGGATGAAGCTTCTGGCAAAGCTAGAAGTTCAGCTCAGAGCAGAGCTGGACCATTCCTTCTCCCAGTGAAATTATGAATGAAGTTTCTAAAGTTAGCCTTTGGCGAGACTAATGGCAGCTTCATGCGAAGCTAGTGACTTCGGCCTTTTTTTAGCGATCTTGGATTTCAATGAGGCTAGATATTTGATCAGAGTTGATTTTATAGACTTGTTTTGGCTTCTTCACAGGTAACTTTGTCTTATTGTCTGCTTTAGTGGATCAATAGAGTACAAGTTTACTACTTTGTTCCTCAGGGATGAGCAAACGCTGGTCGTCAGCTTATTTGTGACTTGTTCTTTTGTAAAGGTCGACAAGTTAGACATGTTCAGACTGGCTTGAAGAAAAGTCTGAGAATTTTGTCTTTTTTTTTTAGAGTGTCAACAAGATCCCCTTCAAAGTTTTCATGAATTTGGAATGGATTGGTACAGATTCTGAAACACTTCAAATTTGAAACCTGATATCTGTATTGCCCAAATCAAGAAAAATCCACTGCACATAATGCACTTAATGACTAAACTAGTTTTACTCTGGGACTTTTCATGAAAAATAGACTCTTTTCATAGCTAAGGACGAGTTCTTGGTAAAGCTAAGGAATGAGTTCTTCAGCAGAGCTACAACATAAG